>PVKN010017031.1:0-17558 GCA_004027915.1 Capromys pilorides | reverse complement strand
GTTTGGCAACATGAAATTTTGTTAATGTATCTCCAACAACATGGAAAAGCTATTTTAAAAACCTGTGTACTTAATTTAAAAGTTTTGTGGGTTATAAAGTTAAAATAAGAGTTTTTGAAGATAGTTCTTATTCCCAAACAGAGAAAAAGAGAAACGAGTGGTGAAAGATATATTTTAGCTTGCTTTTGTAACTTTAGTTTTGCTGTTCAATGTGCCAAAAGTTATTTCTCTCTAGGGAATGCCTCTTTCAACAGTTTGTGAAGGCAGCATAAATTCTCACTTGGTGTTCAAGGAAGATGGTAATACAATTCAGTACAACCAAAGTATTCTTTTTAACTTGTTGGAAACCAAAATGTGATTGCAGTGGCAAAGTTGTCAGCACACTCGAGTTTAACAAGTGTTGGAAGGATTAGTAAAGGAAATGTAGTTTACTCTGCAGCTTTTATGACAAAGAATTTAAAAGGTTTTGCTCTAAGCCCCACCATGTGTTTCTTCCTTTTCTCCAAAACATACCTCTAAGTTGAAAAGAGAGATGAATCTCTTAGGGAGAAACTATTAACTCTGAGGGAGTTTATCATTGTTTGAGAGGAAGCAGAGCATTTACATTTGAATCAACTCTGAGTGTAGTTTGTCCCCTAATCTCGTTCCTCCTAGAAGTTGGTGAGGAGTTTTAAGTACTTCCTACTTCATGTTCTGAAGTAGGAACATGTAGTGCCATCTTAATTTTCTTGGAGATCATAGATTTTGTAATTCAGAGTAAGCAAACTTTTGAGATGCTACACTGCGGCTATGCATAGAAATGTTTTCTATAATTGTTGAGGTTGTTTGGCAGAATACACTAAAAAATATAAAAGGCAAAATGTTGCAGAAAGTTTCAAAAAGAATATAATCAAAGTTTGATTTCTTAGTTGCAGTTAATGAGCTTAAATGAGAAGAATGACTTTAATATTTATCATAAATATTTTTACCACTTTTTGATAGCTAGATTCAGAATTTCATGGTTTGATCAATCCCTTCATGTTGCACATGCAAATTCAGTACCTTTTGAAACAAGACAATTAATAAAAGTCTCAGTTTGAGCATTTGGTGGCCAAATGCTTGGTATTGCCTATGTAGGTGGGTGGAGTGCAGAAAAAAGAAGTGTGAGTCGTGTCTGTATCAGAGACAAAAATGTCTTTTTCTGAGTGCAAAGATGTACAACAAACCTTAATGTGAGCCATTTTGAGTGAAAAAAAAATGTATCAACTATTAGTATTTTGCTCTATAGTGAATTAAAGTACAATTATCTTAAAGGAGTTGTATTCAGCTCTAACACAGACATTATTCAGTAAAAAATAAACAAAAAACCAAAGGAGTTGTATTTTAGAGATGTTTAGGTTGCTTTTAATGCTTGAGTCTGTTATGATTGTTTTACTTAAGGAACATTTCTGCTGATGAGGATTTAGTGTATATTAGTTTAAAGAGAGTAGGAACCATATACCTAAAGACTTGTTGACAGGAGAAATTCTTTGTATTAGCACTCATGTTTTTCTAGACAGTTGTGGTTGGGACCCAGAGCTGGACTTTGTTTTTGTAGCAGCTATGAAATCTTCACCTAACAAACATAAAACCTTCTTGGAGAAAGTTTGTTTCTGTGGCTAGGGACTGGTATTGGAACTCCCTCTCAAGGAGATAGGGTGTGAATAATACTTCATGAGTGTCAGATGAAGAGAAATTGTTGGAACTATGGTATTATTAAACCTAGTGGTCTTTTAAATTGTTTTTTTTTTTTAAATTCTTATATTAATAATTATGGTTTTAGGAGGTAGCCTATGTTTTTGCTCCGAGGGAGTCAGTACAAGAATTTTGCTTTTGCTGAGAGAGCATGTGAAGTTTGATACTTGCTTGATAACGATCTGCTTGGCATTTGCATTGGGCATATTTGGAAGGAAAGCCTCCCTAAATTGTGTGCTTAAAAAGTGTTTGTAAGTGTGCTTAGAAAATGGCAGCATTTGCTGATCTTGGCTGTCAATGTCTGCTACTCCTGACTGTGTTTAACCAGAAAGGAAAACTCAGAGTAGAAAAAGTCTCACTCCCAAGACTTTAGAAGAAAACCCCTCTTTGTTGATTTATATATATATATTTTAAAGGAGCTTGACATCTTCATCAAGTTCACAGTGGGCTTGCTTTGTTTGCTTTCTCTTGAATGCTTGATAAGATTTTTCTTCTATTGTTTTGTGCAGCAAGAACAGATCTTTCCATGGCTGGGGTGGGTTTTTTGTAAATCCACAATATGGTCATTGTCTGGTGGTGAATAATTGTGGCTGCTTTTTGTACAACCAGAACTAAGGCTTTGGCTGTGAACAGATTCCTTCTTAGCGTGAAAAGGGACTAATCCATGTAAATACAGCCCCAAAATAAAGCTTTACAGAAAAAGGGGAAGGCCGCTAAGCAGGAGGGCACAGGTCAGCAATTTAACCTTTAACCTAACAAATAAGAAGCATGAAAGTTCCAGAATTGGTTTACAAAAGAAAGCTCCTGTGATCTGTCAGTTTTTCTTTTCAGGAGGGAACTGGGTGAGAGATCTGACTGACAGCTAGTGCCTTTTAACTGCAGACTGAAATTAACTGCCAAATTGAAACTTGAATATTTGAGGGAGAGTTTTTCTTCAATAAATTGAGGTAGTAGAATAGGTTGTATAGGCATTGGTCAGAGTCTCATGGGTTTATTTCCCTGGAGGTGGGGAGATAGGTCTCAGACTGGTCTATTTTTAGGATCCCTTCCAAGTTTGATAGTTTGGGTTCTGACTTTCTCCAGTCAAACTGCTTTGCAGTTTAAGGCCAGATGAAACTTTCCCCATTTCTGTTACTATTAGTGATACTCTTTGTTGATTTTTCATGGTTCTGTAAGTTAATTCCATTTTAAAATAAAGTTTAAGAGCTATTTGTATATGTAATTAAATGTTTTCCACAAAAGAGCCATCTTATATTTTACCTTATATACAAGGTAATGTGAGCCTGACGCATTATCAGAAACTATGTAGTGTGATGCAGAGTACTGTAAAACAGAGGATGCAGACCCACTTTCATATGCTGCTGTTCTTTCCACATGCTTAGGCTTTATTAGCAAATAACAATTGAATAAACCTAAGTGACAGAAAGTGAAGTATAGGTGTTTATTAGGCAAAGCACTGGGGAAATGGGAAACTGCAAAATGAGGAATTGCTCTATCTCCTACATAGTCTAGAAGAAGGAAGAAAATAAGATTTTTGCCATGTAGTAAGTTTAATGCCATTGTACTCATTTACAAACTTTGCAAACAGTTTATATTTATTTAATCACAACAGGTAATCTTGTTAATGAGTGTTAGTTTTTGCTTAAAGCATAATGCATCTGAAGTCAGCTGTTCTATCTCACTATGGAGAATTCTGTAACTGATAAAAACTTTAATTACTGAGAGTCATTCAGATTAAAAAGAAACAATGAACTAATGACTTTAAAGTAGGCTCCCTGTAGATTGGGAAGAATAGTAATTATACTGTGTAACTCCGTTGTGGAAATAAAGTCCCAAGGATGATACTGATTTAGCTGTTCAGTTATCCTTAGAGCATTGGTATAGGTGGCTTAAGCGTTACTCTTTTTGGGGCTTTTTGGACTGCCTCAGTTTCCCCAAGGTCTATGAGAGACAACATAAAGCTGTAGGTTAGGTATATACCTTCTACTCTTTTCTTCCCCGTTATCATAGCTCCCTATCTGGTCTTTGTACTTGCCTTCACGTCTGTATTTAATGCTGTCTCTTAGTGATTTTTTTTTTTTTTTTTTTAAGCTAAGGCCACAGTGTTCACTTCCTTGACACCTTTCTGTAGTACTCTATCGTCCCATGCCAAAGTCAAGCTTGTTAGTAGGGCAAGTTTTCTGTGATCCATTCCTTGCCCATCCAACTTCATCTTAGCTGTCTCTGCTCCTTTTAAATACTTTCTCCAATGTGTATCAACAAGATTTCATGCATGTTTTCTATTTCCCTAGTGTAGGAAGGGCTGATACCTTTAACCTGGGGAATGTAATGATGCTGTGAAAGTTGCTAACATTTATATAGGCTTTGTACTTTGTAAATATTCCTGCGTTCTCTTTATTTAACCTCCAGCATAGCAGTGTAGAATGGGCAGTGTTTTCTGAGAAGAGTTCAATAAGTATTTAAATCAATGGCTAAATGAATGAGTGAATTGTGGAGTCAGCAAGCTGGAGTTTGTGTCCCAGTTCTTCTACTGAGTCATTTAATTTTGATAAGTAACCTCTCTCAGCCTGTTTTTCTAATCTATAAAATTAATTCTGTACCAGCCCTGCTTATCATACAGGATGATATGAGGACTGAATGAAATAATATATAGTAAATAAAAACATGTTTCAGATTATAAACTCTTGCAAACATTACTACTGTTAAGGTTCTTAATTCTAGGTCTTGTAAGCGAAGAGAAAGCATTCGTAGATAACTGTTTTTTTTTTTTTTTTGGAGGGTGGTGGTAGAAATACTAGGGCTTGAACCCAGCACTTGTGCTTGCTAGGGAAGTGTTGTACTCCTGAGCTACATTGTCATCCCCACCACTGGTTTTATTTTGAGATAAGATCTGGCTTAAGTTCCCAGGCCACTCTCAATCCTTCCGCCTCAGCCTTCCAAGTAGCTATGGGGTTAATATGCCTGTGTTGTCGCACCTGGCTAGGATTATGTTTTAGTGATTAAATGGACATGAGAATTATTTCACTTATATAATGTTGAGGCATACACCTATTCTGATAGAACACAGGAAACAGCGTGTCCTTGTTTTCTTCAATAAAGAAAATGTCAGGTTCATACTGTTAGTAAATGCTGGCAAAGAAACACACACTATACAGGAGGTGGATGTTCAAATGCAGTGTTTTAACAAAGAGAACAAACAAACCAGATGCAGTGTTTTGAAGCTCTGCTTCAGTATGTATTCATTCTCCTTGTTGGCTATCAGAAACCTTAGGCCCGTGTTTGCCTTTTAGTTAGGTCTGTGGGCTAATGACTCTTTGCTGTTATCTTTGTGTACATTTTTTATGCTGTTATTCCTAGTGCTATTTTTCCTTTGTCCTTATTCCCTTGGTTTACATTAATATATCTGATATTATAGATATGTATTTTTGCAACTCATCTCTAGTTGTTTATGGGATACCCCATAGTCTTAACTCTCCCACTGTCATCTTTGCTGCCTCTTAGTTTCTATAGTCACCTCCTGACTGACAGTATGTATGTTTGACCTAGGCTTATGAATACTAGACCTGGACTCTTATAGCAGCTCTTATAGCAGCTCAGCGGCTTCTTCTGGATGGCCCACAGGCACCTCAGATTGAATTTAACACACACACACACACACCTACCCACCCATCCATTACCCCCTCCCCGCCCCCCCAAACTTCAACCTTCTTTCTTATTTCCCCTGGTCACTTAGCCTCCCAGCAAAACATATGTGAAGAGCCAGCCCTGAACTTTTTTCCTAGTCTAGGTCTTATTGAACAATGTGATTACCTATTTACTTTTTGTACCAGAAACCTAAAAGTTTCACGGAGTCTTGCCCTGTGTCTGTTTAAACTGAAATATTCTCTTCAGCTGGGAGATAGCTCAGTAGAATAAGCGCTTACCTGGCAAGTGCAAGGTCCTGAGTTCAATCCCTGGTACTGTAAACTGAAGTATTCTTTTCAAAGTTTTAAAAACATTCAAAACAATTCTAAAGTTACAGAAAAATTATAATTACACTAGAAAGGCCCCTAGCACATGTGTGCTCCATTTTAGAGTAAGTTGCCTCACCCTTCAATAATGGATAAATTTTTGCTGCGAAGTGATCCTCCTATATAACCACAATACAATCATCAAAATGAAGAAATTAATATTAACATAGTACTATCATATAGTCTGAGAGTTTTACAGTTTTGTCATGAGATTGGCACTTACAAGACTTGATTTTTTGGCCACAGTTTTCTATTGATTTCTCCATGGAGATATCATCTTCAACAGTGACCAGGATCTTCTTGCCCACTAGACTAAAGATTTTTCTAAGAGGCTAGTCTTTGGGGTTCATTAACCTTAATAGCAAGTATGTCTAGTGTTAGAGTGGTGGCTTTTGGAATTTTCACTTTGGCCACCATAGACTTGCCCAGCTGTAATTTGGGGCTAGCAACAGACAGGCTCCCCTAGCCTCATGTTTGATTCAGATACTATGCATCAGATGAGTGGCATCTGCACACTGTGTTCTGTAATTTAGGGGTAGAAAGATCCAGGACACATCTTCCAAAAAGCCTAGAAGGTCAGTGCACCAGGCAGTGGGTCTCAGCCTTACCATCCCAGGTGTCTGAAGGCCCACACAGACTACAACACCATTGTCCCCAGTGTTCTTTCAGCAGAATTCAGCACAGAATCTCAAAAAAAAAAAAAAAAAAAAAAAAAAAAAAAAAATATATATATATATATATATATATATATATATATATAAACAATATATATTATATATTATACATTACATATATAATATATATATATACACACACACATATATATTACATTTGTCTTGAGGAATTGGTACATACATATCACATTTTAATCATTTTTATTTTCCTTTCCCGTCAGCCTTCCCTCTCCACCCATTCTCAGATCTCTTTTCCGTTTCCACAATTCTTTTATTTTTCTCATTAAATAATTTATATCTTGGGATTCTCATATAAGAGAAACCATGCAATACTTAACCTTCATTGTCTGATTTATTTCATTCGGCATTATGTTTCATTTAGTTTCCTGTCTCTTCAGTCTCCCTGAGTCAGCAACATCAGTCTTTCCTTGATGCTCATGACCTTGACATCTGAAATTTACAGGCCTCAACTTGGGTTTGTCTGGGGTTTTACTAACATTAGATTTAGGCTAAGCATCTCTGATAGGAATACCGTAGACATGACCCTGTGTTTTTCTCATCATATATCATATCATATCAGGAAATGTACAATTTCAGTTTGTCCCATTGATAATGTCCATATGATCACTTGTTTAAAGTAGTGTTTGTCAGCCTTTTCTATTGAAAAGTTACAGTTATGCCTTTATAATTGGTAAGTATGTTGGGGAAAATTATATAAATATGTTATTCCTCATTAAACTTTCATTTTATTTATTTTTTTGACTTTGAACTCATTTCCTTTTTAATTCAAGGCTATTATTAAATTGTTGAAATTTGGTATTCAGTTTTGATCAGTAGGAGCAAGTTGAAGGGACTCACATTCTTTTCATCTGTTCTAATCGTTCTTTGAGTACTTCTCTGCTTTTTGGCACGTTATGTTCTAGCCTCACCTTGATCCTGAAATCTATCATTTCTCCAAGGAGCTCTTGTTCTTTTTACGAAGAATACAGTTTAAAAGTCAAAAATCTGGATGCTAGAATGTGCTCATTGCTGTTGGGATGTTGTTTCTTTTAGGCCTTCTTATGGGTGGAAGCATGTGAGGTATATGTGGGCATACACATATTTATGTCTGATATATATATACATATACACATATGCATATATATATATATATATATATATATACATATACACATATATCACATATATGTGTGATACACATAATATCATATATATGATATTATGGCTGGCTCAGCCTGCCCTGAGTCTGGCACAGCATGTGGTGCCGGGGATCGAACCGCGATCCCTATGGCTGCCTAAACTTGCCTAAGCAGGCACTTTATGGACCGCTGAGCCATCTTGCCGGCACTCTATTTACTTTTTTAAAAAAATATTTTTTTATTTATTTGATACAGGATCTCACTACGCAGCTTGGATTCACAGTGGTTCTTCTGTCTCAGCCTCCCCAGTGCTGGAATTACAGGCATGTGCCACCACACTTTGTTTCGTTGGCTGGCATATCGCTCCTGGGACTGACGTGGTGGCTATACTGAGGATTGAACCTAGGTCCTTGAGGTTGCCAGGCAGGTGCTTAGGCCACTGAACTATCTCCCCAGCGCTGTATTTACTTGTTTTGTGCATATTGAAAAGCTTGACGGGCTGCGAGATAGCTCACAGACTAAAGCGCCTGCTTAGGCAAGTTTAGTGAAGTGCAAGGACTATGGTTAGGTCCCCAGCACCACATACCATGCCAACCCTGCTCCCAGGGCAGGCTGAGCTGGCCACAGAGTCCAGGCATTGTAGTGTAGTGGCATATGCCTGTAATCTCAGTGCTGGGGAGGCTGAAAACAGGAGGGTCACTGTGAGTCTGAGCTGCATAGTGAGATGCTGTAACAACCAAATACATTAAAAAAAAAGCTTGAGTTCACACTAACATAATTTCAATCACTACCACAAGATTCATTCTAGCTTTCTCTTTCACTATTTGTAACTTTCCTTTCAAGCAGCAATAAGCCACATTTCCATTATCCCTAATAATGTCTACTTATTTGATTTACTCTCTTATACATGACACATTTCTCATTGCCTGCGGTACTCCCTGCCCAGTCAAATGCCTTCCTTACCCCACTAGAGCTCTGATGTCGTGCTACTCAGCTCTTCCTACACAGATGCCTCGTGCAACTTAGATTTTGACAACTCATACTAGGCCCGTCCTTCTGTGTGCCTGTCTTCTTTACCTTGGGTTTTGATAACCTGTGTGTGGCTGCCACTCTCTTCTAAATTGTTCCATGCTTCATCTTGCTTGAGATCTAATTGTGAGTGGTCCTTGCATAAAAACCTCTTCTGCCTTTCTCTAATTTCTTGATCTTTTTCATATCTTTTTCTCCTTTAACATTCAACTTCACTGGTTTTGCCTAGTTCTGGCTCTTTATTTTTCCTGGTTAACTGCCATTTCGTTGGTCTCTTTGGCTAGACCTGTCTTCTCTCCTTCAGAGTGGTATGTGTGTTAACGGTATAGTCAGGCCAGTCTTCTGCCTAAGCTTGGTAATGCTTTCCCATGAGCTACAGCATGAAGCAAAACCCTTTAGCACAGAGCCCAAGAATCTTCGTAACCTGACTGACTTGTCCTCTCATTGCTCCCTACTGTTTCTTGTTGACTTTGGGCTCTAGCTGATTCCCTTTAGTCTCTTTACCTTTACCCCATAGCACCTGGTCATTTTCTTTCCTGTGACATTCTTATTATGGCTGAGGTTTACAAGGGAATTGATTTAATATAGGACACCTTGCTTATAGAGTTATTTTATGATATTCACCCAAAGAATCAAATACAGAAGCATGTGGGAGATCTGACCATATACTAAAGACCCAAAGAATCCAACTGAGGGCCTGGACCCCATGGCAATGTCCTGTACTAGTCCAGCTGGAGGCTTAGAACTCACTATAATATTTCATGCAAGTATGTATTAAGGACCTGCACTAGGAAGGCCCGAATGTCAGTTTGTATCAGTGACATGAAGGACTAAGCCAGCAGGCTGAGGGATCTGTGCTGGAGCCAGGAAGCAATGCTCAAGATAAGGGACAGAGCTACCCCAAAAGAGAACAGCAGCCATCCTCATTGATAATGAGAACTTTGACAATGAGAACAGCTGAATTCATATCAGGAAAACCAATGTAACAAGCTTCTCCAGGAGAATGAAAAGGACACAATCTTCCCCTCTAGTTCTTTTTTTTTTTTTTTTTTTTTTGCTGTTGGCAGCAATCCTCAAGTGGGCCCTCCACACCTTGCACCACACCAATTTAGTTAACTGGGTGTTCCAGATTGATCATTAGTTAATCCACCATAATTTTCTTTCTCCTTATTATCCTGATTCTATTCTGTTGTCTTCTGAGACTCATGAGATGCTACCTCTTTTAAAAGGTTTAAAAATCTTCACTTTTACGATCCACCTTACAATTACTGCTCCTTGTCTGCTGTCTCTTGCATGCTCAGTTAGATGCTGTTCCTGCTGCCTTCCTGCATATCCTATCATAGCTGCCTTTCCTATTATTATTATTAATAATAATAATAATTTATTTAGTACAGGGTCTACAGGGTCTCACTACACAGATTGGATTCATAGTGATCCTCCTGTTCTTAGCCTCCCAAGAACTGGGATTACAGGTGTGTGTGTGCCACCATGCCTAGTCTCAATTGCCATCTCAGCGGGCCCTGGGGGCGGGACCAGCACGGCATGCTGGGGATTGAACCCTGGTCCCTGTGTCTGCCTAATGAGGTGCTTTAATCCACTGAGCTATCTGGCCAGCCTTTTATCTATTATTCTTGAGAGTAGGAATCTTATAGCTTAAATTCTTTGCCAAAGGATAGTCCTATTCAATAGGTAGCAAGCCAAATCAAGAGACATTAAATATATAGAACTGAATGCTATAAAGTATGGTTTTACCTATGGTTATATTTACTTCCAGAGTATTTAGGGGCTTATCCTTGTTTTCTTAATTAGAAAATAGAGTTTAGAATATAACAGAGATTAGTTCATTATCTTCTGTTTTCCATCCACTGCGTTTATTACCACAGTGAATGAAGTAGCATATGGCAGTGTTTGGTACTATCAAGTTAGCTGATAAGAGAAAGGTATGCTTGACCAAGAGAGAGAAGAGATGCCTACACAGTTAACTGCTCAGATGGATTAAGTCAGTAAATTCATTAATTCTGTTTTGTTTCTTGTTTTATTTTACTTTCTGGGGCAGTTTGAATTTCACTATATTTTTAAAGATTTAAGATATAATATGAAGCCTGTGGGTCCTATAATATGCAGTGGTTCTCTATAAATATTGTGATGAGGGTCAAGGAACAGTATTGGGCTCCTGGGCAGAAAAATTGGCAAAGAGCTAGAATCAATGTTCACTATTTGCTATCTGTTAGAAAAGACCAGGAGGGTTGATTTTTACTTCAGTGATAAGAATGATCATGCTCAAATTGAGATAGTGTAACTAATTAAAAAATTGAGTTCTAAGCTGTTCCATCTGTATCAATTGTTGTTACTCAGTATTCATCCAAGGTTTCTTTTTTAAAAAGTATATGGACCTAGACAATGAGTGACTTTCTAAAGTTGATTATACTAGACATAGCTAAGCTCGATAGAACTATTACAGGCAGGCAGATAGGGATAAGCTCTTGAGGAGTCCGTGCAGAGGACGAGAACACATTACAGCAGTGGTTGGAGGCACATTCATTGAAGGCTAGGTCTCAAGATAAAGATGCAATGACCAGACCTACTTAGCTCCCCAGGGAATAATATAATTGATATCATCTGGTCCAATAAAGTCTAGATAGACATTAGTCACCCTGGAGAGTGACCAGGACATCCCATTCCCTCTCCCCCATCCATCCCTTCCTAAAAAGGTCTTTGTTCTTTCCACATACATTTGCTACATGACATGCTTCCTCATTGGATCAATATTACCTAAGGGACTGTACTTGCAGTCTTATTGTTTGATCATAGTTTTGAGCCATGTTGTACTCACCTTGTGTATTTGCTCTATAAAACTTCATTTGAAAAGTGGTCTCCCCAGCACTTGGGAGGCTGAGGCAAGAGGATCATTGTGAGTTTGAGACTGGCCTGGGCTACAAAGTGAGCTCAAGGTCATCCTGAACTGCATAGTGAGACTCTTTCTCAAAAAGAAAAAAAAAAGGCAGTCTCATTGACAATCCAGTTTTTTGTCTCTCTCAGTTTGTGCTTTCCTACTCTTAACCTTCATTGTTCTTTACAATTCATTCTTCAGTCTTGAGGACCATGAACTTGGCATATCTGACATCTAGTAGTTATGAGTTAAATGATTTCTCTTATGTCAATTATATATACATAATTTTTTTCTTGTAAAATATCTTACAAGTAGCTTATATACATATATAATAGTTTTCTACAAAGAGGTACTTGTTAGTCTGAGAAATGATCAGCCCAATGAGAGGAGCAGTAGGCTTTTTGAGAAACTGGTATCTTACAGAAAGTTATATTCACATGCTACCCTAGTGTGATCTTGTAAGGTGATTGACTCCTCATTTTGTCAAAAGAAGATATCTCTACGAAACCCTCACAGAAAGATACATCCCTAAAACCTAAGTCTTAGCAGGCTGAATTAGTGAGAGTTCAGAACTTTAGGGCCTTTCTTGTAAGGTTTTGCTGTTTTTATAAAAGTGTTGTTTAAAGTGAAATATTTTCTGCCTTCTTTCTGCTGTTTTGCACAACAGTGGAGAAGTCAGTTCTACTCTCCTATGGATAACCTATCACTGGTTCTTTATAATGAACTTTTCTTAATCAGTTTCACTGTCATTAATCAATGCATTTGGACTGTGTTAGGCACTTACAGTATGGGTTTATAGAGTGAAGCTTTGAGGTTGTTCTCAAGGATTAATTTCGAGTCTCTAGCTACTGCTGTGGTTTTGGGAGTGAGTATACTTGTGTTTAATTTCTTAGCAGTACTAAGTATTTAACTGAGTGCTATTCTGTCAGTGACCTTGGAATGCGGTGTTATAGCCATCTATATAGATTTGGATGTGTTCATGACAGGTGCGGCTTTCTTTATATACATAGTCACTGTCTTAGTCACTTTTCTCATTGCTGACACAAAATACCCCATACCCAAAAGTTAAAGGAGGAAAGATTTATTTAGCTCACAGTTTATAGAGGTTTCAGTCCATAACTGGCTGACTCGAAGGCAGGGTGGCCTGGTAGACAGGCATCACAGAAGAGATACAGTTCATGGTAGGCAGAAGGTAGCAAAATAAACAAGGAAGAACCTGGCCAGTGGTTTTCTACCCTTTTTATGTTGTATCTAGGCTACTTAGGGTAGGTAGCACTTATACCTTTAATCTTGGGGCCCTTGATCCTGTCATTGCACCATGACTTTGTCCCAGCATTGATCTATACACTCTAGATCCAGCCGCCTCTGAAAAGCCCAACCTTTGACTGAATGAGGTTTTGGGGGTGGTGACATCTGAACACAGGCTGTAACATTCATGAAATCAAACAATGGATCACCACACAATACATGAAACTGAGAACTTAGAAAAAAAAAAAAGAGGCTTATTTGGCTTATAGTTTTGGAGGCTAGAAGTCCAGGATCAACTGGGTCTGTTTGTCCTCCTGTAAGAATTTCATGGATTGTGGCATCACTGCAGTGAGTACATGTAAAAAGAGATTACACAATGAAATAGGAGGCCAGACTGACTCAGGAACCAACTCATGCTGGAAGGTACTCGTTTTGAGAGACCAGCACTAATCATCTCTGAGGACAGAGTCCCCATGACCTAATTATTTTGCTTTGGGCCCCACCTGTTAAATTTATTATTACCTCCTAATATTGCCAGCCTGGGAACCAGGCATACAACCCCTGACCCACCCATACCATATTCAAATCATAGCACCATTCATGCAGAACACTGTTCTTACAGTTTATTTATTTTTTTTAATTTGTTTGTTTACTTATTTATTTTATGGCTGGCTCAGCCTGCCCTGGTGGTGGGGCTGGTGCAGCATGTGGTGCTGGGGATTGAACCACAGTCCCTGCAGTTGCCTGAGCTTTCCTAAGAAGGCGCTTTAGACCACTGAACCATCTCGCCGGCCCCTTGTTCTTATAGTTTAAATCCTTAGTTAAAAAAAAAAAAAAAGTAAACTAGTAAATATAAATATTTGGGATAAATATATTATGGAGCTCAGTAAGAGCAAGGAGCAAACAATTTTGTGCCAGTTACAGTGAAAAAATTATACAGTATACATAGCCTCTTCCAGAGCCAACAAAAGTTTCATTTGACTTTATGTTGTCTGCCTAGAGTGCTCAACTCCTCGATGATGAGGCAGTGTAGTTAAGAACAGGCTTCTCAAAATTCAAAGAATGGTTTCCACTAAATGTGCATCATTTGCAGAGTGTTGTAAAGTTGAAAAATCATTAACTAGAGCCATCATTAGTTGGAAATCATCTATATGCAATTTCTCTGAGAAATTTTAGCATGCTTATTCTACTTCAAAGTTAAGTGGCATCGTTATCCTCTTCCTGAACAATAGAAAGACCTTATGTTGTTTTAACTTAATCACTCCTCTCCTGGTTCATGTGTCTTCATTGCTGAGTATTTTAAGTTTGTAAGATATATTACTTTAAAGATAACCTGTGTTTGGTTAGATTTATTTACGTATTTTCTATTATCTTTATTTTTCATGTCTCTGTGTATGTCAGATTTTTTTCCATCTGGGATAGTCTGTGTGCTTGAATAGCATCTATTAATAGGAAATACCCCCACTTTTGCTTATTTGAAATGTGTTTATTTTACCCTGAGTTCTCAAAGCCTTTTCTCGCTTGGATTGGTAATGCACATTGGAGTTGTCATTTGATTGTTTGCTGGCTTCTGTTGTTGCTGTTAAGAAATCCCTTTCTGGACTGGGGAGATAGCTCAAGTGGAGCAAGTGCTTGCCTGGCAAGTGCAAAGTACTGAGTTCAATCCCTGGTACCACAAAAAAAAAGTTTCTATTCTAGTTATCATTTTAATGTAATATAGTAGTTCTTAGCAGAGTGCAGTTTTTTATGTAACAAGTATTTGAAAATCTTTCTTTATATTTCTGATTGTTGTTTCTCTCCTTACTCCTTTTCTTCTGGAACTTTGGTTAGATCTACATAAGACTTTCTTTTTTACTTGTCCTTCACAATTTTTATGACCTTTTTTGTTTTGTTTTTAATCTCTACATTTAAGTACTTGCTTCACATCTTCCAGTTTACTACCCTATCTTCAGCTACTTCTAATTGCTGTTAAAACCATCAATTAAGTGTTTTATTTTCAACAGATTTATTGAGATGTTAACTCATATGTTATATAATTTTTTGTTTGGAGAATACCAGCTAATGGTTTTGGCATATTACATTAATTTAAACTATGTAGTTATGAGTATTTGTTTATGTATATATCTCACAGAATTTGCCTTTTTGACGATTCTTAAATGTATAACTCAGTGGCATTAACAATATTTACGGTGTTAAGTAACCATCACTGCTTTCTATTACCAAAACCTTTTTATTACTCCAAACAGAAATTTTGTAGCAATTAAGTAGTAACTCCTGATTTTATCTCCCACCTCAGCACCTGGAAACTTCTAATCTACTTTTTGTCTTTTGAATTTGCCTATTTTAGGTACTTTATATAAGTGAAATAATACAATATTTGTCCTTTTTGTGTATTGCTTATTTCATTTAACCTAATGTTTTTAAGCTTTAGCCAAACAGTGTGCAGCAGAACTTTATTCATTTTTATGGCCAAATAATACCTCATTTTCTCTATTTTTTATTTTTTATTCTTTTAGTTTATTCATCTGTTGGTGAATATTTCAGTTCTGTCCACTGTTGGCAATTACTGATAATGCTTCAGTAAACACAGTATCATTTGGGTTATTTTGGAATTTGCTTTGAATTCTCGTTTTTGATTCCTTTGGGTATCTGTCTAGGAGTTGAATTGCTAGATCATATAGTAGTTCTGTTTTTAGCTTAAGAAACTGCTAGACTGTTTTCCACAGGAGCCACACCATTTTACATTCTTCCAGCACTAGCTGTTGTCCTTGTTTTCTATTATACCCACCTCAGTAGAATTTCATTGTGATTTTGATTTGCATTTCTCTAGTGACTAATTATGAGGAGCATCTTTCTATGTCCTTATTGGACATTCGTATATCTTTGGAGGAGTACAAGGATCTTTTAGGACACTTTTCCAATATATTGAGTGGGTCATTTTAAAAAATACTGAGTTTTAGGACTTCTTTAAATATTCAGTGTGTAAGTCTTTCATCAGATAAATGGTTTGTAAATTCTTTTGTTATGTAGGTTAACTTTTCCCTTCTTAATAATAACAATGTGATTTGAAGCACAAATTTTTTTTTTTTAATTTTATTTATTTATTTATTTGTTTGCTTGTTGTGTTTGTTTGTTTCTTTATTTATTCATTTTGTGACTGGCTCAGCCTGCCCTGGTGGTGGCGCTGGCGGAGCATGTGGTGCCGGGGATCGAACTGCAGTCCCCGCAGTTGCCTGAGCCCTCCTAAGCAGGCGCTTTAGACCACTGAACCATCTCGCCGGCCCTTGAAGCACAAATTTTTAAAATTTTAATGAGGTTCTGTTTTTTTGTTTGACTTTATTTTGGTTTATGAAACTGTTTCATATTCTAAACTTACGAAAATGTACTGTTAAGTTTTTGCTGAAGATTTTTATTTATTTTTATTTTTTATATCTATCAATATTTATTATATTAGAAACTCAAAAATGCATCTAGATCATATTTTTTTCATGCACTGTCATTACAACTTCCCCAGTGAAGATTTTTATAATTGTCGTTCTTCATTTGTGTCATGATCCATTTGGAATTGATTTTAGAGTATACTTTTAAAAAGAAGTCTAGCTTCTTTCTTTGTATGTAGATGTCCAATTACCTTAATACTATTTGTTGAAAAGGCAGTTCTTTCTCCATTGGATTGTTTTGTCCCTTTGTTAAAAATTATTTGATATTTTATTTATTTAAAGTTTTGGTTTTATTTGAGACAAAATTTCCCTATGTAGCTCTGGCTGATCTTGAGCCCACTATATAGCCAAGGCTAGCCTCAAACTCACAGCAGTCCTCCTGTTTGAGCTTCCCTAATGCTGGGATTGCAGGTATGCATCACAGCACCCAGGTAGTTAATAATTATGGTTGACAGTTGTCGGCATTTATTTCTGGGCTCTTAGTCCTGTTTGTATTCTTATGTTAGTGCCATACTGCCTTGACTACTATAGCATTATAATAAATTTGGAATTGAATTGTATGAATTCTCCAATTTCATTCTCTTTTCAACATTGTTTGACTGTTTCCATATGAATTTTAGGATCAACTTGTCAATTTCTGCAAAAAGGCCATCTGGAATGTTGATAGGGTTAATTGAATGTGCAGATCAATTTGGGAGCATTGTATCTTAACAGTATGAAACCTTCTAATCCTCGTTAAGGAAAAGGAGACAAAGTGCTGAGCTGCCTTTCTAAAACATATGCACAATGATAGAAGTGTATAGATAGTTCATTGGAATTCAAAGAAAGAAGAAATAGTCTACTTAGATAAGCAAGAGAAAGTAAATGAAAAAGTATATTTTGAATATAAATGGCAAGTTATGAAATAAAACAACAGAAAAAGCATTTTAGACAAAGAGCATCTGAAAATACCACTTAGTTTGCAATGGCCTCATGTACTAAGTATATGAGTGAGATAGCGTGAGCACAGGATATCACTTCATTTGTTAGGTGTTCTCAAGATTTTTTTTTAGTAGTGCTTTATAGTTTTTAAAGTATAAGTTTTGTCATTTGATAAATTTATCTTTATATTACTCATTTTGATGTTACTTTAATTGGAATCTAGAATTTTTTTATATTCATTTGTAATAATACAGAAACTGAATTGATTTTTTGTTTATTAATCTTTTATCCTGCAACAATACTGATCTGGTGTACTAATTCTAATAGTTTTAAAGAAGATTTTTTGGCATTTCTTTATATAAAATCCTGTCATCTACAAATAGAAATTGCTTTTTTTTTTCTAATATATTAACTTTATTTTTTATTCATTTTAATGAGAAAAAGAAAATAGCAATGAAACAATTTCAAAACAAGTTAGTAGGATGGTTATAGTA
>PVKN010017030.1:0-17560 GCA_004027915.1 Capromys pilorides | reverse complement strand
ATCTGCAAACTAAGCAAGTACACTGAGGATAGCAATGTGTAATACTAAAACCATGCTTGGAATACCTATCACTCTGGTCTTCTAATTAGGCGCTACTTCTAATGTCATATCAATTATCCCTATACTCTCTCTCTCTCTCTCTCTCTCTCTCTCTCTCTCTCTCTCTCTCATAAATGTTTGTTTAAAAGTAAAAAAATAAAGGAAGAAAAGTAATAAAAGAGAATATGAGACAAGGAAAAAAGGCCATAGAACTGTACTACTACAAATTTGTAAATGTTTAAGTTCCTAAATCTCTGTGTGACAATGCACAATTGTTTTTTTCACATTCTATAGGGTTTTAAAGTTTAGAATATCAACAATTGATGGAAAATACTTGTTTCATGTTATGTCTCAAGTGTTTGATATTCAGAAAGATAGTGATGTTAAGCTCAAGTGCCTATGTTACAGGGAATAATATTAAGCTTCTCATCTGGAAGGTTAACAACTTAAGTTTGCAGACCAAATAATTAGAGAAAATGAAGGGGTACAAGAATAGCAAGTATTTTGGCTCTAGCCCTTCAAAGTCAGTGAGGACACAGGACATAAAAGAACTTGTATTTAATGGCCTATAACTCAGCGGAGTCCCAAATTTCTTGTTCCGGGAGATTATGGGGCCACAGAAGAAAGAGATTGATGATGTACAGTGTGCCTAAGGAGAGTCACTCAGAGAGAAAACATTCTCTCAGGCTTTCACAGAGCACAAATTGGACAAGCAATGGCCGTGATTCATCCAAATGTCTGACACAGACAAAGTTCTGCAAACCACAATACATGGTTTCAGGGTATATTCTGAGGGGACCTGACTGACCTTATCAGATACAAAAGTTACATTTTTTTGTAATATAAGTCTTGCTTTATCTTGCTCTTAACCATCCAGCTGAAAAGTCTAACCACGGGGTATAAAAAGGAAAGCCATATTAATATGCTGAGTTGTAAAAGGCTCAAGTCAACAGCCTCTGATAATGCCAGATGAATTGATAATCCACTACTGTTATGGCCTATTGGACTAAATATACAGCTACTTTCTCTTTGTGCAGTGAAAAGAAAGATCTGTACTAATGATGTTTAGACAAGAAGTCATGTCTGTATCTTGTACTCTGAACAACTACAATGAAGACAACAATATGCCTTCTAGTTATTTTCACTTTTAAGCTACTTGTTCGGACATTTACTATAGGCATTAATAAAACATATTTCCTCAATCCTAATTCAATAGTGAGATTATTCTTAAAGATAAACTCATTACTCTGCCAGCCCCAGATATTAAAAAAGAGCTACAAAAGGTAGTTTTTGCTTGATAGCTCACTTGATATTTCAGTAAAAACTGGCTCCTTAGTTTCTATAATCAGTACTGAGAGAAAACCAGAGAGAGAAAATAAAGAGATGAAAAATGAGTACCTTTGCTGTACCCTTAAAAAATAACAAACCATAAGTTTGATTATCTGGCCTCCAAGAGGAGCTCAACAAGTAGGTTAATTTGCTATTGCTGTCAAAATCCAGACCACTTTAAAAGGGAGTGCCTTGAGAGACCCCTTAAGCCACGCCCTCCCTGTCTGCCAAGGCAGCTACTGGAAGTGAAACTGCTCTCCCAGGCAAAGGCCCCAGAGCTCACACTCAGCTTTCCAGGTGGTCAAGTAAGACTGAGGGTCCCTGAGTCTGCATGTTGCTACAGCTGAATTGTCATCTCTACCTGTCATCTCCTGAGAGGGACCCTAATGACTAAAGGAAACAGAAACCCAGCCTATTTTTGGACATTGGCACAGGTCTCTATCTCATTCTCCAACTCTGACCTTCTAGCCATCATATCTCAATAAAAAGTCATTAGAAATATGCCTCACTTAAACAATAACTGTGACAACTTTCTCTTCATTCATTCTTTTTATTTAGCTTGAAAGCCCAGCTCTTGCATCCTAGACAGATTTTATCCTAAGTAGTGTAATGTATCCATATCTATATCTCTATATCTTTATCTATATCTAGAGATAGATAGATAGATGATAGATAGATAGATAGACAGACAGACAGACAGATAGATATTCTGGTTTCCAACTAGTCAAAATGATGCTGAGCCTGGCATTTAAAAATATAATTCATAATACATATTATTATTCATTTATAAAAACTTAAGAATATTTCATTGGTCAAAACAAGTTCCTAAGGGCAGGCAGAACCCTCTTTGGGTAGCAAAAAGTCTAAAAACACTGACTGTACAGTGTCCAGCAGCTTTGGACTTGTAGATGGAGCCAGGCCTTTTCTCTGGAACATGAAATGCAGAGCCCCAGTGTTAAAAGAGCACAGCCCTCAGCAAGGTCCCTTGCTGACTCCCAGGGACCCTATCTGAAACAGTGAATGGGATATTGGTTTAATCTGACCAAATTCTATATGTAACATGATAACAGTGTATGAATTTATATGGTTAATTTCTGATGTAACTCACCTGGCATGTCACGCTAATAGTAAACAGTGTCACCTTTCAGATTGCCTATTTCAAAAGTAACATTGCCTAATGTTTTACAATAAATCCTATTATGTGTTTTTCAATTAAAAAAAAATACAGACTACATTTCAAAAGAGAAATATATGTAGCATGTCCAATCTTTGTGTACACCGTCCCATCTCTACTTAACATAAACATGGGTAGATGTTAAAATGTAATGATTTCAGTCAATATTTTCAAGTGTTTTCAAACTGAAAGACAAAAACAGTTCCCATATATATATATATATATATATATATATATATATATATATATATGTATTATGGCCAGCTCAGCACCGGCCCATCCCTATTTTCTTATTGCAAATATTCTGTGAATTTCTAAATTTTAAGTTTAAGAACAAATGCAGTAAGTTTTGAGTTCAAAAACATACACGTACAAAGTAAAATACTAATATCATTGTTTTCTAGCAAGCTGTAACCAGGAAAACCTATCAGTCATGATTACTCACATTACTTAAAATCACTGACAGTAAAAAAAAGGTATTAATCTGGTTTTCATAACTTATCAAAAATTTAGAGATCATTGTGACTAAAGCTAGAAGCACTTACGACAAAATGTGAGACTTTCTCAGTAAAGGAATATAAGACAATTGTTACCCTTTAAAAATATTTCTAAATTTACCTGTCAGTTCTAATGCTCATACTTTGATTATACAAATTCTAATTTCTCAAAAGATATCTTTTGCCTAGAACATGCCAGACCTCAGTTAATCATATAGGTAAAATCTATAACAAATATGCTAAATTACTTTTAGATTCCTTTTACCAAGACCCACGAGATCTGGTCTAAAAAAAACATTATATGACACATATCAAGGTCTTACCTAGCTTTATGTAGTGGGCCTTAAGTGACACTATGGCTAGTCTCTCCTAAACAAAAAATAAAATCAATAAAATAGGCCATCCTCAAATTGGATGACATTAGAAGTTCTAATAACAGCACAGGGAGATACTTTAAAATTACAAAAACTAGGAACTGGGGAGATATCTCATTAGAATAAGCACTTGCCTGGTAAGTGCAAACTGCTGAGTTCCATCCCTGGTATCTCAGTAAATAAATAAATAAATAAATAAAACTCAATGTGGATACATTTCTGATCCTTCTGCTAATATCTCAATAGCTATTCAAACTACTAAATGACAAATTGGTGACATGTCAGACTCTAAAATTCCCTAGAACTTACCCTTATCCTCTTTATAAAAAGTCATTACTGGGGCTGGGAACATAACTCAGTGGTCTAAGCGACTGCCTGCCAAGTACAAGGAACCTGGTTCAGTCTCTGGTAACACATGCCCTACCAGCCCCAAGCGCCATGCTGGCTACCGAACCCAAGCATGGTGGTACATGCTGTGGAGGTGCTGTGGAGGCTGAGACAGGAAGAACAATGTGAGTCCAAGTCTCACTATGACACCCTGTACCAAATAAATGAATAAATAAATGATTTTAGAAAGCCAATAGTGTCTCCTTTTGGGAAATATCTTTGACTGTATTCATAATTATCCTAATGATGTTATTATTTGGTCCATGCATACTTAATTGTTTCTTAGCCTTTGTCTCCTCAAGACTTAATGCTATGTGCCTACCAAAGATGAAAATGTCTGGTGTCTACTGAGGGCCTTTAGATAGAACCTCTGGAGGGTATCTCTAACTGCCGATCAACAACTATGATCCCTTTCAAACTGAAGTAGCCAGAGTGATCATCACACATTATTCCCTCAGGGCAGTTCAGGTTACTTCTTCAGAAGCAGGAATATTGTAGGCAGCTTAGTTAGTTAGAAACATAGGCAGTCAGACAGTACTAGGCTCTCAGAAGGAGCCAGTATGAAAGACCTTATAACTATGTGAGAGACAGACACCTCTGCTGTGGGCCAGACCTCAAGACAAAAATTAAACAAATGCAACCTAGGGATAGACATAAGGGACTGATATTCTAAATAGGAGTCAATCACTTCAAAAAGCCAAGAAGAGTCACTAATCCTATGCCCTACAGGAAAAGCCCCTATTCTGTATTCATGTCCACTTGCTAAGTGACTGGAATCTCCATTTGATTCTGATTTAATCAATTTTACCTGAGCAATTACGCTTGTAACTTTATTGGTTGATCATAGTTTTGTCCCACCTCATGCTCACCTTTTGGGTTCCTATGCTCCCTACCTTGAATGTCCCTCACCTTGAATTTGTTCTAGAAAAGCCCTTAGAAGAGGCAGTTTCGTTGGCAATCCACTGAGGTCCCCTTCTGTCCATACTCAGACAAAGGTTTCCTTTTCCTCTACTGTTCCTAAAATTCATCGTTCAGTTTTAAAGAACCTGAACATGTCCCAGTTATCTCTCAGGCTGGGAATTTCTTTTCCTTATTTCAACTTGTTTCTGAAAATGTCTTCTCCTCATGCAAATAAGGTATTGAGATAGTTTCCTCATTGAAAAATCAGTTGGCATGAGGTTTTTAGTTCTTCTGGAAAAATGCTCAGGAGGGGAATAGTTAGACCTCCAATCCTAGCTTTTTAAGAGATCTCCAAACCCACATTACAAACATCATATTTCTTATTTGTGTGAGAACCTGAAAGAAAAAAAAAATTGGAATCTGAAGGGTACAATAGATACTGGGAAAGAGGATTGAACTTATTCAAAAGGAAAGAGTTACTGAACTGAGAAGTAGGACAGGAGAGGGAGTGGGGGAAAGAGATTTATCTACATATGTAAGCAGGATGGTTTGGATATCTGAACTGTGCATTTCTGCTGGTCTACTCTAAGGAGCTATTAATGCTTAACTTGTTTCGCTTCCTTTTGCTATTGTTTGTACTTTTTTCTTCTTAGTTTCCTATAGATTTCTTTCTTCTTCCTATTTTACCTGCATATATCTGGTAAATGAATAACTAGTTGGAAGGCAACATGATGCATTACAACAAATACTGTGAAATTCATATTACTTAGTTAAGTGAAATTCTGTATCACTTGTAATGTTTTCTGTTTTAATTCTAATTTGTACTCTCTTTAAAAAAAATAAAACCAAGCAAATTAAGCCCTAAAAATATTTTTAAAAAATTCAGTTGGCCTAGTGCCAAATTTAAAGTGTTCTATTAAAAGACTCACTTAGTTTTACACCATATGTAAATGAAGAATTGAAAATAACACTTCTCTAATTAGGTCCATGCATAGCGCTCAGCAGATGCAGTCATCCTGGATTCTTTGTTCTGCATATGTGCCCTGAGTCTCCATGACTTTGACAGATTCTGGCTACTTGTTTGACAGGTTTTGCCCCAGCCTTAATTTCTTACCTCAGTGTATGTGTGGTTCACAGCTTTAAAGTTGTTCCTGCGTGGATTGCACTGATTTCCAAAAACTGAAACAGCATTGTATCCCTGGAATGAACCCCAGTTAGTTGTGGTATATATTTTTTACATCTTGATATATTCTACTAATATTTGGTTTAGGATTTTTGTGTATATCACTGTGAGGTGTATGGGTAAGTAGTTTTCTTTTTGTGCTGGTTTTGAGGCAGAACAGAAAAACTGGGCAAAAAGGAAACAAAGAAAACTGTAAGTTTAAAATTAAAAACTGCAGTTTGGAACACAAGTCCAGTTTGAACTCCTCCTTCCTTCAAGCCTAGGCAATGTCCTTTTACTTGCAAATAAGGTATGTCATTCCCTTTTTGTTCTATGAATAGATTCATTTCTCACATGTAAATTAGTCTTTCTCCTATGAATATACTATTATTTTATTGTGAATGGGCCATCCCTCCCACCTGCCCAAGAAGGCTTAACTAGATTGAAAAATTCCAAAGATTCCCCTGGCCAAAATTACATATATGCTCACAATTTCTAACTGTAATGTATCTCATTTCTGTGAGCATCTGCACTCTACACTTGCATACCAAAATTTTTGTCTCCTTTTACTCATACAGAAGCATCCTAAAAATTCTTTTCCCATTACAGTGTACAATAATGACAAACCTCTAGTCTTTCTGTTTTGTAGAGCAAATTCCTCATCACAGCTTCAGGAATATTTTCAGGCTCACTCTGGTGACAGTTTTATGGAATTTTGATCTTGGGGCAATATAGCCTTATAAAACTAAATTAGAATTCCTTTTGTAGGAGAGATTGTGAAAAATTTGTGTTAATATAAATTTTTAGTAGAATTATTTAGTCAAACTATCCAGGCCTGGAAAGTTTTCTTTTAGGGGATTTAAAATAATGTGCTTAATTTCTTTATACCTGTAGGACTGTCCAAGTTATCTTCTTTGTAGTGGATTGTTATCAGGTTCTGAGATCCTGGGGCCTCTTCTAGAGGTGCTTTCTAGGTTCTTTCAATACAGGAGAAGTATAACTCCCAACCTACTACATGTGAAATGTGCTGTACTTATGTGTCCTGAAATTGAAGACTGAATTTCAAAAGACAATGGAATTTGAGAGTAGGAAAGGTTTATTAAGTGTTAGCTCCTGAGTGCCAAGAAGAATCCTCATGAGTTGCCGCCGAAGCCTTTTGTCAGGGATAATGTATAAAGCAAAGTTGCAATATGAATACAATGTGGATCAAACTATAACCAACTAATAAGATTACAAGTATAGTCACTTAGCTAGTATTGATCTAGTAAGAAAATAAGGCACATAGCAAGGTCACATCAACATCACCTTAGCTATGACCTCTACAACAGGAACAATTTTGTGATGGGATCGGTCCAGACATTCCAGATACTGAAGTGTCTGCAACAGGGCCTTCATTCTGAGCCCTTGCCCTGCCCTTGCCCTCCCTCTAGCCACAGTTTTGATGTATTCTCATCTTCTGCACTGATTCCCTTGAGGACTCATCCCTGTTTGACTGATTGTTCTTTTCTAGATAACGTAACTATCGGTAATGCTTTTTCCCGAACAAAGAATTGGTCAACACAAATGTAAATGTCGTGTATTTTTACACTTATTAAAGGCATAAAAAGAAAAGAAACATGTTGATCAGGCTGAGGTAAAGGTAAAATAAAGGTTAAAAAAAGAAATTCACCCTGCACAGCATAGGCTGTGCCACTGAAAGAGTGGCCTGCCATTGGATGATTCCTGTCCTTTGTATCTTCCATTCCTCTGGCTAATATCAGGTCTAGGTTATCCTATCAAAAACCTGCTTAAAGTCCAAGGAGGTGGCTCAGTGGAATAAATGCTTGCCTGGCAAGCACAAGGTCCTGAGTTCAATCCCTGGCACCACACACACACACACACACACACACACACACACACACACAAACTGCTTAAGTTCTTGTATGAAGAATTAAAAATACTACTGTCTAACTGATTTCAGAAGTGGAGCTTTGGAAATTTTTCCACAAATGTGTCTTGAAACTCTGTGACTGACAGAGCCTGCCCACTTTCCTTTCTGTGATTACCTCTATGGCACTCTCCAAGTTCCTGTAGCGCCCTTTGGTAAAGAAAGCCCAAAGCTGCTGCCAGACCTGTGTTCATTTGATTTCCTCAGAATCTTGTGCTGTTTCCACTATTTCATACCACTGATTCCTCCTACATGCTAGTGTTTGGACACAAGGACTGCCCTTGACCTGCTGGAGGTCAAGGCTGCTTGTCTGCTTCTGTTGCTGAACCAAGGCCACTCTGTTGGTGTCAGACCAGTAGACACTGTAGTCCTCTGTAGTTAAGACTAAGATTGTCTTTTGGTGGCCTCTTGAACAGAGTTTAGGTGGTCCTGATATAGGAGAAAGAAGCTCCAAACCTGAAATACACCTTGGGCAATTTTACATTCTGTAAAAACAAAGAATGAATTTCAGGAACAACGGAGGTTAAGAGCAGAGTACAGTTATTTGGGGAAAACAAAACTTCTGTCCAAGATGGGAGACCTGTCCAGAAGAGGACCTGAGTGAGTTGCCTAGGAATCTGCCTTTTCTAGGGATTTTATAAAGCAAAAACCATTTGGTGAGGTGGGTCTAACTTAGGAAATATGAAAACTCACTAGGTGAGCATAAGGTGGGACAAAATCTTGGTCAATCAATAAGATTACAAGCACAATTGCTCAGGTAAAATTGATTAAATCCAGGACTGAATGTAGCAAGTGGGCATGAACATAGAACAGAGGCTTTTCCTGTAGGGAGTTGGGTTAGTGACTCTTCCTGATTTCCTCAGTGTGATAGAGACCTATTTAGAATGTCAATCCCAGATGCTTATCTTTAGCTAAGGATGCATTTGTTTGATCTTTTATCTTGAGGTATGGCCCACAGCAGGAGTGCCTGTCTCTCCCACAGTTGCCAGGCATCTTGTCCTCCACACTGGCTTCTTCTGAGGGCCCAGCCCTGTCTGACTGCCTAGAATATTTCTACGTAACTCAGCTGCCTACAATAGTCTCAGTTCCTAACTCTTAACAGATTCCCCCTAGTGTGCTCCCTGCCAGCAGTCTAGTGTGAATGGACGGTTCTGTATTAATTCCACTCTGGATGTTGGCAATGAAGAGATCCAGGACCATTTTGCTGCTGGAGTTCACCTGGAGACTTTTGAAATAAAATGGCAGCCCCTCCACTTGTGTCTGTTCCCCACGTCTGTGTGTCAAAGCACAGCCCCAGGTTACCTCATCAACTGCTGGCTCACATTTTCACCACTAAGCTTTAAGCCATTACTTATTCAAATATAATTCAGGCCTGTAGTCTTTCTTTTATTTTGGAACTCCAGTAATATGAATATTCTATTTTTTTCATTTTTTCACAGAGCCCTGAACCTGCTTGTTTCTTTTTAGTATATTTGCTCTGTTGTTTAGATTGGGTAGTATTTGTTAACTTATTTGCAAGTTCATTGATTCTTTACTCTGTCATGTTATTTCTCACATAGTCTGTCCAGTGTGTTTTAATTATTATTATTTTTTGAGATAGGATTTTTCTATGTAGCTTTAGGCTAGCCTTGAATTCAGTATGTAGCCCAGACTCATAGTGGCCTCCAACTCATAGTGATCCTCCTCCTTCAGCCTCTTGAGTGCTGGGATTGCAGTAGTGTTTCACCACAGCAGGCTATTATTATATTTGAATTCAAAAATTTCCTTATTTTTTATATCTTGTATTTCTTTCCTAAAACTTATATTTCTCTTTCATTTGTGCATATTTTTAATTGCATTTTAAAATGTTTTTATAGTGATCACTTTAAAATCATTTTCTGATAACTCAAAATCTGTATCATATAAGCATTAGAGTAGCCTGATTTTCTTTTTTCATTTGAGATTTTTGTGTTTCTTGGTATAATGAGTGATTTCCTATTGTGCTGTGGACATATGGGGTATTAGTTTGTATGACTACATTTTATTTCTATTCCTTCTTTTTTTTCAGGCAGTTGTCCTATTTAGATGTGTTGCACTGTGTGGTAGTAAATCTACAGCTCCCTGTTGGACTATGCTGAGCCTGGCAGAAATAAAAACGAAAACTGCTTTTGCTCACTTTGTTTCAGTGGATGAGGACAAAAATTTCTCTCCATGTGCTACTTAATGACACTATCCTGGAAACTGTGTATTCTTATTTGCATTCGTTTGTTGCTGCTCTGTCAGATTTTTTTTTTTTATTTAGTGCAGGGTATACAGGGTCTCACTATACAGATCAGGCTTGTAGTGCTTCTCCTGTTTTCAGCCTCCCCAACACTGGTGCATAGCACCATACCCAATCTCAATAGCAATCTCAGTGCACCCCAGAGGAGGGGCCAGAATCAGCATGCTGGGAACTGAAACCAGGTCCCTGGGTCTGTCCAAGTAGGTCCTTTAGTCTGTTGAGCTATCTGGCTGGCACTACAGGTCAGATTTAAGTTCTGCTTCACAGGCAATGGAAGCAGAATTCTCCGTAGCCTCTCTTGTTTCATCTTGTTGTCATCGTGTGAGGGAGGGGTAGATGTTCAGTTCATTGGTGGGCAAGCTAACAATATTAGCTAGGAGAATGGGGAAGGAAGGACTGATTTTATTGCCTCATTGTTACCAGATGAAGATGGTCCCACTGACAGTGTCCGGGCAGGGAAAGTGGAATGTCAGTTGGCACTACTTATCATAATCTTGTTCTCCTTCTTTGCTACTGAAGAGGCAGAATGAAAGTTGACTTTTTTTGTTCCTGTTGACATCATCTTTTGGGGAAGGCCAAGGGCTTATTCAAACTGCCTGGTAGCTACTAGGTGGGACCAGATCTGCTACATCAGTTTAGAACAGTTGACACTATATGGAAGGCGCAGATTTTCCTGTGATATTTATTGTAGGGTGGCTATTATCGAAAAGGCTCTCTGTCTCACTAGGCTACCTTTTCTCTGGTCATCTAACTACAAGGCGAAAAGCTTTTTTGAGGCTTTTATTTAGTCTGAGCCTCTGGGTAGTTTCATGTTACAAGCTTTATTTTGTACTCAATCTGAAACATGGCATGCAAGAAGAAACTCCAGATAGCTCATCGCTGTGATGTCCTTTATGTCATAAGGTCCTTGCTTGTCCTTTCCACCTTTTGGTGTCTTCTTATGCTTAATTATTATTACATGAAGGTTTATTATTATTGTTGTTGTTATTTTAAGAAAGAGGACTTTTGACAAATGAAAAATTGACTTTTGGATGGGGTGGAGTGTTATAAATTGAGCCCAGACTCTTACACCAGCTAAGCAAATGCTCTACCTCCAGCCGTATAGACACTGATTTTTTTAAAAAATTAATTCTTTCCTTTTACTTTATTTTGGTATTCTGTTTTTATAAGTAGCCACTGTTCAAGGTTTATCCAGTATTGCAGTTGTTGTGACACTGGGTTGAACTATTCACAGGTAGATCTTTTTACATTATATGATGATGTAATATATATATATATATATATATATATATATATATATATATATATATATATACACACACACACACACATACATACATTTTTGGCATTTTAGCACAATAGTTACTTGACTAGTTTTTAGTTGAAGTAATTCATACATTGGAACAAATAAATGAATTCAAGGCTTCAACTTTCTTATGTGTATCACTTTGTTACACATCATGATTTTGATGAGTGCTGATTTTCCTGCTGATTACTTCTGAACAGTTTCTAACTTGTACTTTGACTTGCTACATAACTTAAATGCTATTTAAAATGCTAAAGGGCCAGGGAGGTAGCTCAGCAGCATAAGCACCCGCCTGACAAACACAAGGTCCTGAGTTTGATCCCTCTTACCAAAAAAAAAAAAAAAAGAAACAAAAGATAAACAAACAAAACCTCATTTGAATATGTTATTTTTTTCATATAATGATACTAAAAGAATACCAACAATGACACTCTCAACCCTCTCTCCATTTCCTGCTTCCAGGTCTTTCCTATTCCTTCTTACTTGTTAGAAGACACCACAACCTCCCAAGTTTGATTCCTGGTGGTGAGAAAAAAAAGCTAAATAGATAGGTGAGAGGCACAGTTATTTGCCTGTGTATTTCTACATAAGGTTAGGCAGATCCTCAGAGAACTAGGCTTTTTCACAGAACCTCTTGTGGAAAAATAAGATTGGATATTTGGTCTCTTCTTACACTTTCCCTATCTTTGTTCTTCAATGTTTATTGTATACTTCTTACATATAATAAGTTTCAAGATGGCCAATTTTATCAAGGAGAAAAAAAATTAAGACATAGTTCCTACTTAAGAAGTACATTATGTGGTTGGCATGATAATATCAATCACAATGCAGGTAAATAGCAATACCTACAACAGTGACTGAGTTATTACTAATGGGGTTTCACAGTTTTGGGAAACCAGTATAAACTACAATACTTGGGGGGAAGATCTCTAGTGGGAGAGAAGAATATTTGAGTTGGAACTTAAAGGATAAGTAGGATTTAAATGTGCAGGCAGAAAATGGAAGGGTGTCATAGGCTGAGAGACTGACATAACCAAAGGCAGCCAAGAATGCAAATGAGAAAGGGGAGTTATTGTGATAGAGGAAGACAATTTCAGCATTTGTTTTGATGAGTCTTGGATGACTATAAGACATCCAATGAGGGGATGCCCTGGAAGCTATTGGTCCTCACTTGGTGATAAAATAGTCAGGGTTAGCTTTGTCAAAAGTAGTTTTTTCTCTTGATTTGGGAGAAGAAACTCCTAACTTTCACATTCTCTGAAACCAAAGAATGAATATTAGGAACAGCAGAGGTTAAGAGCAGAATATATTTATTGAGGGAAAGAAAGCTACAGTCCATGAGAGGGACAGACAGGGATCCAAGTGGGTCGCCAAGAAACCTGTCTTTTCTAGGGATTTTTATAGAGCAAGGTGAGGCAGTTCTAAGGTGGGAAACATGGAAACTCGCAAAGTGGGCATGGGGTGGGGCAAAACTATGGTCAACCAATAAGATTAATTGCTCCAGTGAAATTGCTTAAATCATGATCAAACGGAGCAGGGTTAGGGTTAGGTTAGTGACTATTCCTGGCCTTTTCAAGGTGATCAATACTTATTTAGCATATCAATCCTTAAAAAAAGAATCAATCTCTATGATCTATCTCTAGACTGCATCTGTTTAATTTTTTGTCTTGAGGTCTATTGCACAAGGAAGTACTCATTTCTTCCACAGTTGCAAGGTTTCTTATTTATTAATTTATTAATTGATTGATTGATTGTCTTTTTGAGACAGGGTCTCACTATGCAGTTCAGGCTGGCTTTGAGCTCACTTTTATAGCCCAGTCTGGTCTCAAACTCACACTGATCCTCTTGTCTCAGCCTCCTAAGTGTTGAGATTACAGGCATGCACCACCACACCCAGCTTATAGTAAATTATTTTAAAATATAGACATTTGCCTTTTTAAAAATCCTATCTCATATGTATCATGGTAATATACCATATATTTTCTACTTAATTCTTCTGATTCAATTCCCACCCTATTATTCCTGGTTCTGTACCCTGGCAGGTGAACTTATATAAATTATATCATGAGTTGCTTTCTCTTCCTGGCTTCTTTTGGGTTTGATGAATAGGGACCCCTGGCAGTTGTGAAAGGAAGGGAAGAAAGTGAGCAATGTCAGGTTATTTGTTCTTGGCTTTTAGTATGATTGCCTCAGGCTGACTACTGCCCTTTAGCTAAAGGTCACAGCTCCTCTTAAAGAGACTACAGGGCTTTCTTACTTTTTTTGCTTATACAGCGTCTGCCCCCTCCTTTTATCCTTTTGGGTGTAGGAGTTGCAACAGCACCAAGTTACTAAACTCTCTTTTTCTGGCTTTTGTTACCTTTGTCTGTAACTTTGTCTATAGTCCTTATCTTGAACTTTCCACTAATTATGCCAATTCAAGTGTGTCATCTGTTTTCTGGTGATACCATGACTGATAGAAGTGAGATCTCACTCTTAAAAGTACTAGAAGACAATGGCAAAGGATAACAAAATCTAAGTGAAGGGCTAGGGAGATAGTTCAGTGGTCTAAGCACCTACTTGGCAAGTACAAGGACCTGGGTTTGATCTCTGGTACCAGATGCCAGTTCAACACTGTGTCAGCACCTGAAACTGGCCTGGTGGCACACCTGTAATCCCAGTGCTGGGGAGGCTTAGAACAGGAGGATCATTACAGGTCCGAGCTGCATCACTAGACCCTGTATTAAATTAATTAATTAATTAATTTTAAAAACCACCAACAAAAATATGAGTAAATATGGCTCAATCTTTGCCTGCCTGATTAATCTATGCTCTTGTAGTGATTGCAGATAATCATTCTGAACTGCAGTTTCGGGGACTTAGAAATGTGTGGGATTACCAGTTCATGAAATATAGTACCAATTAGCATCATTAGTTAATCTTTCTTTGCACTGTGCTAATTATATTTTCTATACATTAAATTAATCTTCACAGCAACTACATGAAACAAGCAATTTTTAAAAATATCCTTTTTATAAGTGATAAAAGATTAAGAGACTAAACTAAGACTAAAACTAAGAAAGATTAAGTTGATTTGAGGGTTTGTGTTGAGAAATGTGCTGTGATTCTGATGGATTTTCCTTTATAGGTGATTTTTTCTTTTCACTAGCTACTTTTAAAAATTTGTTTTTGTGCTAAATTTCTTGAATCTTGATTATTACATGTCTGGGTATAGATTTATTTTGCTCTTGGTTGTTTAGAATTCTGTGTTCTTCATTTATTTGTATGCCAAATGCTTTATTAATACTTAGGAAGTTTTCTGCCACTATTTCTGTGAAGAGAGTATTTATAGCATTTGCACTACCTCCAGCTTTCTCATTGACTTCATGCAATCTTATGCTTTTCTTTGCTTCATCTTTCAGCTGTTGCATTGAATTTTCATGGTCTCTTGATGTATTTAATCTATCTTTCCTTTCTTGGTTGTTAGCTGCAATCCTGTCTTCTACATGTGATATTCTATCCTTGTTTTAATTTCACCGGTTGCATATAATTTCAATGAATATCTTAATCTCTTACCTTCCTATTTGAATCTGTTTCATGGATTCCATTTTTTCTCATTTTGGGCATTTATAGTTTCCATGATTTTCTTAAGGTCTACTCTTTTTTACCTATACATTGTCTTAGTTACTTTTTACTCGTTGCTGGGAGAAATTCCCGATACTCAAAATGAAGGAAGGAAAGGCTTATTTACCTCACAGTTACTGGAAGTTTTAGTCCATATTTGGCTGGCCATAAGGTGAGTGGAGCAAGGCAGAGACCATCCAGTTCATGGCAGTGGAACAGCAACAATCGCGACAGAGGAGGCTGACAAACCAGAGCACCAGAGAGCAACAACGTCAGTCTGTCTCTCTGTCTCACTTTATATTACATTCAGGCTCTCTGCCTCAGCCTATCCACCTCAGGCCACACCCATAATCCCAGAAGTACTCAGACCCATAGTCTTGGCAGTACTAAAACACATAATCCCAGTGGATCATGAGCAAAGTCTCAAAATCTAGAGGTCCCCACCCCATGATTGCATGAGGCTTTGGGGGGGACAACTAGACATAAACCATAACACATATTTTTCATTTTCATCATCATTTCTTTTTGTAGTTGAGAGCTCTATAGCCTTTTCTATTTATTTTTTCACTTTTACTGCTATAATTTCAGAAAATTTCAGAGCTGGACTTCCAACTTCCCCTGTCTCATTTTGTTCCACGCTTGTGCTGGGTGGTCTTGAAGTTTGTGGGTGCATTTTGATTCTGTTTCTTGTTATTTTAGGTTTTCTAATTTTTCTCTTATTTTGTTTCCTTGATTGCTGCATGACAATTTCCTATGCCAGATTACTTTATTGCTAGTGTCAAGGCTTCCCTAGAGGATGTCTGTTCTTCAGGGATGTTTTATAGTTATAGGTGATTCTTTTTGTCTATATAAAGAATTCACTTTCCCTATTTGTTGAGGATAAAAATTTGCTACTTGGTTCATATTCCAGTACTTTAGCATTGGAATATGGTGATGACTATCACCTAACACAATCAGTATTATCATATGAGGGAGAAAAACTGATTATAACATGTATGATATCCTAACTTAAGCAGTTTAGCTATCAATATCAATGGCATCAAGTACAGCTCAGATAACGACAAGCTGTTGTAACTATTAATGTGATACCTTTGACCACAGGATTGAATTCTGCAGTTATATAACAAAATCGGATACCTTAGTGGAATGACTTTATCCTTCTATTGGGGTGGGAATGATGTTAAAGGGGATGGGAACAAGATGGAGATATTACTCACATCAAAAATAGTTGAAGGGAGCTTGCCAAATGGCTCAGCAGGTTAAAGCACCTGTAAGCAGGCGCAGGGGCCAGGGGTTCAATCCTCAGGCCTGCTGTGCTGGCCCTGCCCCTGGGGAGTGGTGAGACAACAATTGAGACTGAGTGTGGTGGCAAGAACCTGTAATTCCAGCTCTTGAGAGGCTGTAAACAGACGGATCACTGAGTCCAATCTAGTAGTGAGAGCTTGAAAACCTTGCAGACTCTTCCCTAAAAAATAAAAAAAAATAGTTGAAGGAAGGCTGGATGGTGAAAGATGATCATCAAAGTTGTGGGAACTTGGAGAACACAGAAAAAGATGAAAGAGAAAATTTATGTGAATCAGGAATTAAAGAGACGGCATTTACTCACTTGAGGATATCATGATTTCAAGGAGTAGTTGAGGAGAGCAAGAAAGAATATGAGTTTAAGAAAATGAAAAGAAAGGTAGTAAGCCTAACAAATGAAAAAAGAGGAGGAAAGACCAACGAGAGAAACAACAAGAACAAAACCCAATCAAAATAGAAAAAAAAAAAAAAACTATGCCAACCACACTGAAAAAGAATAACCAATTATACAAGCAGAAATTAAAGTAGTAAAGTTCCCAAGGTGTTCATAGGTCTGTGCTAATGTCCGAGTCAGTCCCCAGAAATGTGTCGTGTACTCCACCATGATTCTTGTAGGGTTTGTGATGGGTGTGGGGCTAATCTGCCTTCTAGATATAGAGTTTGTGGTGGTTCTCTTTGCTACAGTTCTCCAGAGACCTTTGGTATAAAAGGGCAACCACATCCGCTTCTGTTGTGTGTGGCAAAGCATCAAGCTGGTTCACCTAACTTACCAGCTGCTGGCTGCTCACTGCTATTTCAGCCTCTTCCACGCTACTGGTTTTTCCTGGGGTTGTGTGTACTCCTCATCAAGGTCTTGGGCTTGATTTCGCTGGTGCCATCTACTGGCCTGTGCACTCACACCTGAGGCTGCTGGCCTTGTCTATCTGGTCCACTGGTTCACCTACTGGTTTGAATTTTCACCTTTTTTGGACTTTTCCAGTAGAAAGCTGGCTGAGTCTGGTTTTCTACCTGAAGATTGCAGCAAGCTACATTGCATATTCTTGTCTTTAAAATGGTTCCTCACTTTAAGATATGGTGATATAAAATTCTCCAGTCAATATTAGCATGAACCTTCCTTTTCAGTGAACTGAGACATTACTACTATAACTAACTTACATTTCCCCCTTTTCCCTTCCTTTTTCCTTTTCCCTAACCTATTTCCTTTTTCTACTTATTTCTTCCCATTTAACAACATCTATTGTACATTTCATTCCTTATTTTCTATTTCAGTTTCTCACACCAGGGAGACAATATGATGTTT
>PVKN010017029.1:0-17564 GCA_004027915.1 Capromys pilorides | reverse complement strand
TTTTTTTTTTTTTTTTTTTTTTTTTTTTTTTTTGTCTTTTTGAGACAGGGTCTCACTACGTAGTTCAGGCTGGCCTTGAGCTCACTTTTGTAGCCCAGGCTGGTCTTGAACTCACACCAATCCTTCTGCCTCAGCCTCCCAAGTGCTGGGATTATAGGTGTGTGCTACCACGCCTGGCTGGGAGAGCCTGTCTTTAAAAAATAAAGAAGTAAATAAATAAATAAAAGTGAGGGCAGGCAATAGCTCAGCAGATTAAAGTGCCTGCAAGCAGGCTCAGGGGCCAGGGTTCACTCCCCAGCCCTCCCTGCTGGGTCCTGGCCTGCCCCTGGGGCATACAGCAATTGAGACTGGGCACAGTGGCTCATTCCAGTAATCCCAGTTCTTGGGGAGGCTGTAAACAGGAGGTCACTGAATCTGATCTAGCAGTGAGACCCTGAACACCCTGTAGACGCCCCCCAAAAGCCAACAACAACAAAACCAGCAGGAATGCCTCCACATAAATTAGGCTTCATGAGCCTACAACAAGTCAGAGCTCATCTCCATGCAACACAAGGCCCCAGGTTGGACACTCAGAACTTCTCACCTATTGACTTACTTACCCTCACAAGTTCAGAGCTTCCACAGAGCTCATTGCACAGGTCAAGCTCTGCTCTCATCATTTCGGCATGACCTCCAGGGACACTGTGCACAGAGACCCAAATCAACGGCGAGCACTATCAGGCCAGGTGTCAGGCCTGATGCACCAGAGGCTTCAGCATACACACAGTCCTGGCTGCAGAGCTCCCTCTTGGCCACCCAGTTCTCCTCACTCCTGCCCACAGGGGGTTAATCCCCGCTTCATAAGAGGCTGAAGCAGGAAAAGTCCAAGTGTTAGTCAAAACTAGGTAATTCATTGAGACTCTATCATAAAAAATAGCAAGTAACTCAATGGTAGAGCACTTGCCTAGCACATGAAGGGCCTGGGTTCTATCCCAGTACTATAAATGAGAAAATAACAAAAACAAAACCAACAAGCTCTTGGTGCTACCCTTCTTACACCCCTCCAGCACTGAGCTCATCAGTACCTCTGGTCACTCTTCACTGACAACCTTACTGAGACTCCTGAACTTACCTGCAATAATTAGTCCTTACTGAACTTTAGCTCTGTGCCTCACACAAGCAGAGCAAGAGCTCCACCACCCAGCTGAGGCCTGTACACACCCAAGCTTCACACATGGGGTTGACATTTGATTCTGGCCTCTTCTGCTAGGATACGTACTGCATGGGACAGGAAACAAAGTCTGTTCTACTGCTCACTGTGTTTTAACATCTGGCCGGTACAGAGACTCTATCAGTAAAGATCTGCCCTACACTGGTAGCTCCTATAAATATAGGCTGCCTTCACAACATGAGTCCCCAACACACAAGTATGCAAAGACCAGCATCTGCTAGACCAAAACTAAAGCTAAGATAGGATGAATAGGATGCCTCCCCCACCGCCCTCCGGAAAACTAAGCAGTGTTGGAAAGAACAAAAGTAGCCAAAAACAAGCATGAGAAGACCTGGATCTGGGGTAAAAAGCAAAAATGTGAGGTTGTAGTCCACGTGTGCAGAGGCAGAGGGATGCAGGAAGTAAGGCCAGTCGTGCTGTTTCCCTAGGCAGCAAGGATCCAGCCATGCACAACTTAGAGGGTGCAGAGATCGAGCCACAGTCACCCGGAGGTACAGAGTGTGGAGGACTGCTTGAAGAAAAGCAACTGTCTCCATTTTGACTGAATCTGACCCTATTCCCTCTTATTGAAATGTAAAGAGTTGGCTAGGATCTCTCACTATCCTTTCAATTGGCCTTAAGCAGTGTGTAATGGTCTAGCTGAGGTGTTGGTGGTAATTTTTGAAGATGGCACGCGTGTTTCCCTGATAACAGGACAAAGAGCCAATGCTCCACGGTGTCAGCTGGGATCGAGCCTCAAGATAGAGGCTATGACTTCATGGGGCGTGAAAGATAACACGTCAGAGCTGAAGCACCAGAACCCCAAAATCTCAATTGGCCTTATTGGTCTAGCTGAGGTGCTGGTGGTAAATTTTGAAGATGGCACACATGTTTCCCTGATAACAGGACGAAGAGCCACTGCTCCATGGTGTCAGCTGGGTTCGAGCCTTGAGATAGAGGCTATGACTTCCTGCAGCTTGAAAGATTACACATCAGAGCTGAAGCACTTGACCCACAAAATATCAGATGCTATCTCAATAGCATACTGCAAATTACTTCTTCTTAATATGGCGGAGGTGAATGCAGGCCTCCTACCTAGCCCAGCTCACAGTTCACCTTCTTTCCACAATTCCCTTCAGAACTCACCTTCCCACAATGCTCTTCAGAACTCACCTTCCCACAATTCCCTTCAAAACTCACCTTCCCAAAATTCCCTTCAGTGCCCATCTTCTTCCCAAAATTCCCTTTCGCAAGCCATTCCCCCTTCTCCAATGAATAAAGCCTGAATGCAGCCCTGGGTCGCCCTCTTGGTTCCAGAAGCTGTTTTTATGGTTGGACCTAGGGCCCCTTGGCTCCCCATTAATTGTATAAATACATTTTAGTGTCTTTATTATCGCCGTGGGTTGTGCTGGGAGTAGTAGACTGGAATTAGCTTGGTGGAATTCCAATAGCGGGTTATTAGAAACATAAGTTCAGACTTTTTGGGCTGAGACGAGAACCAGGAAGGGACCCCGACAGCAGAGCATAGAGCCAGCTAGGCAGGCAGTGCCACCAATACTGCTTCAAGACGAAGGCCTGGAACCAGGCCCAGGGACCTGGGAGAGTGGCCCACACCACACCGTGCCCTTGTACAATGACGACCTTCATGTTCACTTGCCACAGAAGTTCTTTCCAGAACTCAGGGTTTTTTTGTTTTTTTTTTAATGTTTTTGTTTTTATTTTGAGACAAAACAAAAGGTTCTTACTATACAGTTCAGGCTGGCCTTCAGCTCACTTTGTAGTCCCCAGGCTGGTCTCCAACTCACAATTGGCTAGTCTCTTGCCTCAGCCTCCTGAGTGCTGGGATAACAGGGGCGCCTCCCCATACCTGGCCCCGAACTCTGTTTATGTGGCCAAACACCAAGGCTCTCACCCAGGAGAGCTCCCACAGGGCACCTGGAGCTGCCCCTGTTCTCTCATGTGGGAGTGTTCACCACACTGTTGTCTCTCTTCTGAGTTAACAGAACAGGGACCCCACTTTGCCCACCTGAGGATCAGATTTGAACCCTGCCCTGACATGGCAGAAGTTCAAGCAGGGAGTCCAAATAAGTGGGAGAAAGGAAAGGGCTAAGAACAGCCAAGCTGAGGCCTGTACACGCACCAACTTCCCTCAAGAAAAGTGAGCACCATGGACCATAAACATGGACTATCAAAAAGCAAGACGTCAGCTCTCCTAAAGGACAGCCCTGCTAAAACCCTTGTCACCACTGTGATTCCAGAAGAGTGTGGCCGTTATGTTCCCTGGATACCTCCTTTCTCTTATGAAGTGTCTGCTTCTTTAACCCAAGAGAGGTCAGCCGCTGGCCAGTCCCACTGCAACACCTTGGAGACTCCACCCACAGTGCCACGTGTGGCCTCACTCCCACTGGAAGAATGTGGGCATCTGCGCATGGACTCTAAGGCAGCGGAAGAGGCAGAGCTAGAAAGCCCAGTGAGACCAGCATCAGCTTGAAGCCATCTGCAGACTCTTTCTACAGGGAACCCCCAAAGCCCCACACAGCTGTGGAGCAGGGCAAGGGCAAGAGCCCCGCCCTCCCGCCTGCCTGCCTGCCTGCCTGCCTGCCTGCCTGCCTGACTGCTAGTGGGGCTCCTACTGGAGAGCCTGGTGTGGACCTTGCCCCTCCTTGCTAGTCCTCTCTTCACCCTGCTGCACCCTCTCTTCCACGGCTCCTAGCCCTGTCCTCAGTCACCCATGACCTACAGAAACACCATGGGTGCTGCCAGTTACTCTTAAATCTGCAAGGAAACAGAGAGAAAAAAAGAAGCCAGGGCAATGAAAGATAGCCATGTCTCACAAACCACCCCATACCTTCACTTTGATTTGCAGCAAAGCTTGAATGAAGCGCTTCATGCTTTTCCAGACTTGGTCTTGGGAGCCCGTGTGCCTACAGAACACCTCCCTTGCAGCAGACCCCACTGTCCTCCCACCTGCCACCCCTACCCCAAAGCCTTGCCGTCCTCCTTTCCAGAAGACACCTACATCTCATCTGGCATTGTGGCCCTGGGAAGGAAGGAGCTGCCACAGCCCCGTCTCCCTCCTCCTTGCACCAAAGGGCCATTTCTGTCCCTGCACACCTCATGCCCGGGGCATGTGCTGCTGTGAACATCTCAAACACTTTCCCAGATGCCATCATGGTTCTCCACCTGAGCTGAGCTCCTTCCATGTTACCTGACAACTTTGGGCAGACACCTGCTGGGTGTAGACGCCTCAGATACATAGTATTGCCAGTCAACCTTCCTATACTGGGACTTGAAGCCAGGGAGCCCATTTCCTGCCCTTTGTATTTTGAGACAGGTTCTTGCTAAACTGCCAAGATATGGTCCTACTTCAGCCTGCCCAGTAGCTGGAATTACAATGAAGCGTCACTGGGCCTGTATGCTATTCAATTTACGTCTCTCTCAAAGACCGTAGCAGAAGCCAGGCATATGGCCTGTAATCGTGGCTCTGGGAAGCTGAGGCAGGAGAGTCACAAATCCAAGCCTATTCAGTGAGACCCTGTCACCCCCACTTCAAATTTTAAAATTTTTTTCTTAAAAGGTTGGGAACATTGCTCAGTACAAAGCCTTTGGAAATCCCCAGCACCACATGCCACTCTAGCCTCCCCACCACCAACTGAGCTGGCCACTGAGACCAGGTGCTGTGGTGCACATCTGTAAACTCTGTGGTGGGGAGGCTGAAAAACAGGAGGATCCCTGAGTATGAACTATAGTGAGATACTGTATGAAATACATTTTTTAAAAAATGTACCAGATACATTAAAAAAAAAAAGTCAAATTTGTGCCAGAGACATAGCTCAGTAAAATAAGTGCCTGCCTGGCAAGCACAAGGTCCTGAATTCAGTCCCTACTGTCGGAAAACGAAACAAAAAAACAAAGTAAGCGCAGGGCGTGGTGGCTCACACCTGTAATCCCAGCACTAGGGAAGATGAGCTAGGAGGATCAGTGTGAGTTCGAGACCAGTCTGAGCTACAAAAAGTGAGCTCAAGGCCAACCTGAACTGCATAGCAAGACCCTGTCTCAAAGACAAAAAAAAGCCTCTGGGTTCAGTCCCCAGTACCACAAAAAAGCAGAGCCTCTTTCACCTGCAGATCTGTGACTGCACCCACCGTGGCATCTGCAGGCTCCTGCCAGTGGTCTGCCTTGAACACAGTGTTCACACGATAAGCAGGCCATGCCTGAGTGATCAATCTCAGGGCCAGCACGAGCCTGTGCACCCTCTCATCCTGGGAAGTGACACCAGCCTGCACCCCAGCATGGAACTCCACACATGGTGGAGCAGAAGCACCATCTTCGGAACCCCAATGCCCTACTCCTGCTCAGCACAGATGCAGCGCCCCAAGAAGGGGTGAGGTCTGCCCTAAACAATGTCACCACAGTACAACATTGGGAGACAGAACCACCAAGTGACAGCTTTGCCCTGAGCAGTAGCATGGGACCTGACCCCTCTGTGACCTCCAGGTTCCTCCTCTGAACTGAAGTGCTGTGCCTGAGCCAGAGGGGAAGGTCAGCTCCACTGCATCCTCTTCAGCTCAAATCCCTCAGAGCAGGATGGAGACAGGACCACTTCACATGGTTGCCACTGCCTACGGCTGCCCAGTGGCCTCTGCTGGGCCTCAGTCCTCACCCTCGCTGTCCACCCTCATGGCTCTGCTCTGGTACAGACCTCCGCACAAACTTCGAGGAAACCTGCAAGGTCCGGCACAAGGACACCCTTTTCACTTTACCCAACACATCCAGCACGTTCTCTTATTCTCCACAATTCCACAAGCAACTATGAAACCACAGGTGACATGGGGCCCACTCTGTCGTCCATCCATCACTATCCCGACCGACACGCAGTCCTGAGAAGAGTGGCATCCGCAGCTTCCCCTCACCCCAGCGCTACGCAGAGCCACAGGACTCCAGCCACACACTGCAGACCTGATTCCCAGAGCTGCCTTCCTGGTTTGCACTGCAGTTGCTCCCCGCTTTTCCGACCGGCAATGATTCCAGAACAGGATGTTACTCATAAATCTCTTCCCTCAACTCACCTACCACCCACTGACCAGCTTATTTTCACAAGAGCAGCCGCTTCCCATACTCTCTCAGTGCAAGCCCGAGGAAAGGTCAGCAGAGTCCTGGCCCCACAGTCAGTTGTCACCCTCCAAAGGAAGCAGGCGCTGACTGGTGAAGTACTGTGCTTCTGCTCTGCAAGCACAGGCAATGGGGAAAGCCATACTGAAGCGCATGCGTGAAAGACACAGCCTAAACCCAGAGAAAGGAGCAGCAGGCAAACAGCTAAGAAAACAAAAGCATTTCTTGATGGCAGAGGCCAATCCTCATTGATTTTTCATGATTGAACTTATAAAATGTATTGATTCTCTACCATTTCCAGGTAGAATGCCAGCCCTTAGAGATACAGGTGATAACTAGAGTGTGTGGAAGGGGCTGGGGATTGAAGCTGGAGCAAACACTGCCATGAGCTATCCTGGAACCCTCAGCTCCCTCCCACTCAGCTGCTCTTTTTCAATTTTGGCTGCTTAGCTGCAGATAAATTACCTTTCCTGGACACGCCCATTACCTACCCTCCATGGGAAGCCTTCATTTCGGCCCAATCCCTGCGTATATTAAGCCCAGACCTTCCCCCCACCCCCAAACTCCAGGCACAGACACCAAGTGCCAGCCTGGCAGGTCCACTGTAAGAACTTTTGCAGGCATGTTAGACTCACACTGCTCCAGGAGTACCTAGGCTGGGTACAGCAAGACAGAGCACTATGCAGGCATTCAGGAAGCGCTGGGCTTCAGTGCCAGCACTGAAGAAAATCAGAAAAAGTACAAGAACTACCTCATGTTCCCCATCTAATTGGACAGGGTTGGCCCTAGTGGCCCAAGCTGGGCTTGAGAGTGCGTTCCTTCCACTCAGCCTCCTGAGTAATAGGTACGAGAGGTATGAGCCACCACCCCCACCTGGCCAAGTCTCCTCATCTTTGTGGGAGACTTTTCCATAACAAAGTCAAATGCTAAGAATTACTCTTCATGTAAACTGGCACAACCACCATGGAAATCCGCATGGAGAGTCCTCAAAAAACTTAAGCATTCTCCTTCTAGGTGTAACCCTGAAAGGCTTAAGACACTGTTGTCCTGCAGTGATCATGCACACCCATGTTCATAGCAGCTCCATTTCAGAAGTGGCATGTATGCCATCAATGGATAGAGAAGGACAATGCAGAGTTTGCGCACAGTGGGGCACTATCCTGCCATAAGAAGGTCAACGGGTCCTCCACAGGAAACTGGATGTGCCTAGACCACATAAGGTGACTAAATCAGACACAAGTATGGTTCCTCATACAAGGGAGGAAAAGGGAACGAACAAAGATGTGTTACATTTATGCGCCAGCTCCCCTTGAGGAATGTGATCATTATGCACTGAAAACATAGACTAACAAAAATTAAAATAAAAAGAATTACTTCGGCCTTTCTCCTTTAAACATCCAGCTTCCCTGCATACCCTCAGCACTATCTCTTGAGTCTGTGTACAGCACATTCATTCTGCTTTTTTTTTTTTTTTTTTGTCTCTTTGAGACAGGGTCTCACTATGCAGTTCAGGTTGGCCTTGAGCTCCCTTTTGCAGCCCAGGTTTGGTCTTGAACTTGCACCAATCCACCTGCCTCAGCCTCCCAAGTGGTGGGATTACAGGTGTGCACCACCACCCCGGCTGTGTATACCACATTCAGTAACCTCTACACTGAAGGGCTGACTGGTCTTCAAAAGAAGCAAATTAAACTCAGGGGACGGTGGGCCCTGGAATCTTGTGTATAGAGGACTAACACCCAATGCACAGGACTGCATCATGAGGTTCTCCACCAAAGGAAAAGAGGAACAGTGAACTATAGATGGGGTACTACTTGTATTCAGAGGGGTAAGAGGAAGGTAGTGCTCTAGAAGGAGCCTGGTTAGAAATCCTGAAGTGGGAACCACCCAGTGGTGGTGGGGAAATAGCTCAGCAGTTACAGACAAAATCTACAGCGCCAGAAGGGGTGAGTCAGGGGTGTAGATCTGAGGGAAGACAAGCATGACCCAGCAGGACCAAAGGAAGTTCTGGTAGGCATGGTGGTGCACACCTCTGGGAGGTTAAGACAGGAGGATAACAAGTCCAAGTCCAGCTTTAGCAACTTAGTGAGACTCAGTCTCAAAACAAAAACCAAAAAGGGACTGGGGGTGTAGTAGAGTTCAACTGAGACCTGGGTTCAATCCAGCAAGCTGGGCTCTGATCAGCATAGAGTGCAGCATGGTCCTCACTGCATCCCCAGTGCCACCTTCCCAGTGCAGGAAGCGCTGAAGGCTGCCAGGTGACAGCGAGTTCTGAAGCTCAGAGCATGCCAGTGTAAACGCATGTGTGTGCAAACACGCAGTACGCACGCCTGCCCTGACACAGCAAGACACTCAGAGACAGAAGGGCAGCTCCCTGGGTCCTGCTGCACAGTGCCTTCTCTCCCTGCCTTCTGCAGAGGCCAGGTGGGAAAAGACAGGCAGAAAGTACACGAGAACAAGGACTCTCCTAAGTGGCAGAGGTGGAGAAGCACTGTCTCACTGGGCAGGAGGAAGAACTCAGTAGGTGGGGGCAGGGAGGACAGTCTTATTAACTCCAAGGCCACCAACAAGCCAGCAACTTCTCAACACCTGGGCTGGAAACATGTGCCTGGGGCACCCTGCTATGGCTGTGAACTGAAAAGCGGCAGATGAAAGACACACAGACCAGGCTGCACGCTCTAGGGTGAGTGCCCACACCCTAAGCCACTCCACCTGGCCCTCCTTGCCACCCTCAAGATGGCTCTGCCTTAGCACTGCCCTGATTCCAGTAGATACCTGGCATGGGCTGAAGCCCTTCACAGTATCCTCTGAATGAAGGGGTGAATCTCAGATTTTTTTGGGGGGGACGGGGTGGCACTGGAAGTGGAACCTAGGGACTCTACCATTGAGATATATCCCCAGCCCATTTTTCACTTTTTTTTTAAGTTTACTTTTGTTAGGTCTTGTTTTTAATTTTTAGAAAAATCATTCATTCATTCACTCATTTATTTGGTCCAGGGTCTCCCTATATAGCTCAGACTCATCATGATCCAGGTTCTGGAGCCAGCACAGCACACAGTACTGGGAATGAAACCCAGGTCCTTGAGTTTACCAGGCAGGTGTTTAGATTGCCAAGCTATCTTCTCAGTCCTTTCTTCCCCCAGCCCTTTATTTTTTATCTCGTGACACGGTCCCACTAAGTTGCTCAGGCTCAGCTTGAACTTGCAAACCTCCTGGCTCAGTCTAATCAGATTATCTTGAGTACTGTCTTAGTTGCTTTTTACTCGTTGCTGGGACAAATACCCAACACTCAAAATGAAGGAAGGAAAGGTTTATTTAGCTCACAGTTACTGGAGGTTTCAGTCCATACTCAGCTGGATCCAAGGCGGAGAGGCACAATGCCGAAGCCAGCAGTCCAGGACAGCAGAGAGCAACAACGTAAGTCTGTCTCTCTGTTTCTCTTTTTATTACATTCAGGCTCTCTGCCTTAGGATATTCCGCCCTAGACCACATCCATAGTCCCAGCAATACTCAGACCCATAATCACATCAGTACTAAAACACATAATCCCAGTGGATCATGAGTCAAGTCTCAAACTCTAGAAGTTCCCGCCCCATGATTGCATGAGGCTTTGGGGGAACAACTAGACATAAACCAAAACAAGTACAAAGCACCAGCAACCACCAAAAAGGAGCTTCCATGCAAAATTAAACCAATGTGGGGTTGTGGAGATAGCTCAGCAGCATAAGCACCTGCCTGGCAAGTGTAAGGTTGTGGGTTCATTCCCAATACCACAGGGGGAAAAAATGAGGGAAATACTTGCTTAAAATAAAAGGCTAGGGGGGGCTGGTGAGATGGTTCAGTGGTCTAAAGCACCTGCTTAGGAAAGCTCAGGCAACTGCAGGGACTGCAGTTCGATCTCTGGCACCACATGCTGCGCCAGCCCCACCACCAGGGCAGGCTGAGCCAGCCACAAAAAAAATAAATAAACAGACAAACAAACACAACAAGCAAACAAATAAATAAATAAAATTTAAAAACTAAATAAATAAATAAATAAATAAAAGGCTAGGGGCCAGCAAGATAACTTAGTGTTCTAAAGCACCTGCTTGGGAAAGCTTAGGTAAGCACAGAGACTGCGGTTCAATCCCCAGAACCACAAGCTATGCCAGCCCCAACCCAGGGCAGGACGAGCTGGCCTTGAGCTCATGCTGATGTTGTCTCAGCCTCTCGAGTGCTAGTGTTACAGATGTGCCCATGTGGCTATATCCTCTGTGACCTTTTAACAGAAAATATGAAATGATTTTATTGAGAGAATTCACAGGGCATTTTAAATTACCAAAACTTGGTAGCCAGGCAAAATAGTACATGCCTGTAATCTCAGCATTTGGGAGACTGAGGCAGGAGGATTACTATGAGCTCAAGGCCAGCGTGGGCCACACAGTGAGATCAAGCCTGGCCTGAACTTCATGATAAGTCCCTATCTCAAAAACAAAGAAAAAAGGCTGGGCATGGTGGCACACGCCTATATTCCCAGCACTTGGGAGGCTGAGGCAGGAAGATGGTGTGAGTTTGAGACCAGCCTGGGCTACAAAAGTGAGCTCAAGGCCAGCCTGAACTGTATAGCAAGACTTTGTCTCAAAAAGACCAAAAAAAAAAAACCAAAGAAAAACACCAAATGTAGTCTGAGGAATAGTTCAATGGAACAGTATTTGCCTAGGTGAACAGTTATGAAATATCTCAGTTATGAAATATCCTGTCCCATCTGAAATCAGCAGTCCCACTCTTAAATGATGGGCGATTTCCTATCTCAGTCAACCTGACTTCAAACACACCACCACCAAAAAGAACCCACAAAAGCTAGCAAGACATGTTTCATACTAGCAACTAAGTGTCAGCCCAGTCAGCTAAGCCCACATCAGCAGGACTTCAGAGTCCTACCCTCACCCAGGGCCCTGCAAGGCCAGGCATCTTGGAACACTGCTTCCCCACATTCCTTGGTGAAGCCCAAACCTTCAGACTCAGACATTTTAGGAGCAGCAGAAAATTCAAATCCTCCAAGCTCTAAACAATAAAGTTAAAAAGCAGATCAACAAAGAGGGAAGAAACTATGCCTCAGGCATCAATTCCGTGCTCGAGTTCCCTCCCTGCTGGGTTACAAAAAAGTGTGCAAACTCCTCACACTTCCTAATTCACAAAGAAGGGCTCTGGGCCTGGAGGGCACCTCGGTGCCAGCACTGCACCCAGGTCTTACAGGGCTCAAACCAAACTCTCTTTCTGAGCTCGGCTCCTCCAAGGCAAATCCAGCAGTGGGCTCCTGGCACCTGGGAGCAAGGCGCCAGAGACCAGAGTGGCTACTGCAGGTGGGGGACATTGGGCAGGTGGCAGCCCTGGCCTCCTCCATGTCTCCTCCCCACTGCTCCAGGAGCTCTCAGCTGCCACCTCTGGACTTGGCTACTACCAACTACTCCCACACACTGAGCTTAGCATATATATTTTTAGACAAAAAGATAACTTGTCCACTCTCAGTTATGAAATATCCTGTCCCATCTGAAATAGCAAGTCCATTCTTAAATGAACAACGATTTCCTATCTCAGTCAAGTTTCTACCAGATGCTAAAAGATAATCTGAGACTGCTGAGGCTCCTAACTCCTAACATTGGGCGGCTGCTGTGTCAGCCTGGCCACCCCACATGTTTTTTTTTTTTTTTTATAACTTTCTTTTCTTATATAATATATTTTATTTATTTACTTATTTGCATGGTACAGGGTCTTGCTATTCAGTGTGGCTGGGTTGGCGCACTGGGGCCAGGATGGCATGTGGTACCTGGGATGGAACCTGGGTCCTTACACTTGTCAGACAGGTGCTTAGACCACCAAGCTATTTCCCCAGCCCACCCCACATGTTGATGCAGTGCACAGAGGCCACCAGATGCCTAGAGCAGGCACCCCTCTCCTCACCGCATGGGACAGGGCTCTGGCAGAGGTGACCAGGCAAGCTCCCCTTAGCGCAGGTACTACTCTCCACCCTTCTTTCCAAGCTGGTCCTGCCTGTGCTCACCAGCCACCCCTTCCTACTCAGCTTTGCTCTGAGCACTATGGCCCTACTCAAGCACCCTTGGGACAACCCTTTCTCCATGCCAGAGAAGAGCAGTGCTCCCAGAGGAGCTTGTCCACACCTTGAAGGATAAGTAAGAGCTCTGACAGGACTCCTCCCGTCACCAGCTTCCAAGCAGGCTGGCTGGAGGAAGGCTGAGGACACGGGGCCCAGTGACGAAGGAAGCTGACCGCATGAACTGCCAGGGATGAGGCAGTTCATTTTTCCATCTTTTGTCTGTAAAATGTCACCACACCTGGGGTTGCCAAATTAGAATGCAAGTGAGTTTATGCAACAGCTAAGAAACTTGTCATTGTGCCAACTGACCCTAGATACTTTGGGCCTAGGGCACAGGAGGCCCTGCTCCACCCTGGAGTGTTCTGGCTCTGTGGGCAGCAGGGCCTCCTGCACCCTCCATCTGCATCCAGGGAAGAACAGCCCTGAGGCTTTTCTTAGCTGCTGCTGGGCACGGCTCAGCTTGCCAGGCTTCTCCTCCCAGACCACGTGCATCTCTAAGGTTCTTCCCAGGTGTGACCTCTGTCCATTCTCAAGTCCTGCAACACACGTGTGCACGTGTGTACGTGTGTGTCTGTGAATGCATGACAGATTCTGAAGGTGCAAAGTCAGCCAATGCCTTGACTGTCGTGGCTGCCCAGTGCTTCCTTGGTCCACCCTGATTATACAGGGCATCTCTGACCTCCAGCTGCTTAAAACCAACTTAGGGCCTAGACAGTCTACAGGAGGAGCCAAGTGAAAAAAATGAGCCAAAGAGGAGCCTGGCAAGAGCCTAGGACACAGAGGAGGAGCACCCTGTAGAGAGCAGCGCAAGCCCTGGTCCGGGAACCCTACCCTCCACATGCAGCCCATGCACCTTTCACTAACAGCCACTGTGGAGAGCCCTGAAGGAAGCACAAGGAAGCCCTGTGCTTCCTTGAGCCCTGCACAAGGAAGCAGAGCACTATCTTTAAACTTCCAATGAAGAATTTACAAGGGCCTTCTACAAAGCCAAGGCTTTAAATGGAACTGTCCGCTCTGCACCCAAGTCCCACCCTGCTGCTGGTGTGGAAAGGGTGAAGGAGAACAGCTTCTCCCTCCCCAAGCTCAGCACAGACGTGGGCGCTCCACTTGGCCTCACGAAGACACAGCCTGGTCTCCAGGCCCAGGCCCAGGCCCGGCATAGGAGGCCACTCACAGGCCACACTGGGCACTGTCATTCTTCCCGGTTGGAGAACTGGGGCAGCCAGAGGACAGCAGCCGCTTCCACGTCACGGAACAAAGATCCTCTCCACCAAGCGGTCACAATTCAAACGAGAGCAGCAGCCCATGCCCGCCACTAGGAAACCCTGTTTTCTTTTAATTAAAAAAAAATTTAGAGGTCATCCCTGAGCTTTGTTTACAAGTAATGAGTCCAGCAGCCCCCATTTATCACCCCTGGAGACTCTTTCACACTTTGAAGTGAAAAGAGTCAGAGCCCATTATGATTTCAACTACTCCAACCACAGCCCTTTCATTTGCAAACGAATCCCTGGCCCTGGTAAAAACCAACTGTCAGGAAAAAATTCATTGCTTCTCCTTCCAATTATTTATCAGACTGGAGAGAGGCTGGCTTTAAGATTTCACTCAAAAAAAGGTCCCTAGCACGGCCCGGCACATTCCCTACCGTCACTGGCCACTATGCCATTAAGGACCCTTCCTGAGCCCCACAAAGGAGGTAGAGGAGGCAGAGGAGGCAGGCTGCTGTCCTAGCCCTCCCACTATAGTCTCTCTCAGTCTCTAGTTCTGTCTCTGTGTTCTGTCTTTACGTCTCTGTGTCTCTGTCTTCTGTCTCTATCTGTTTCTGTCTCTCTGCCCAGTGGCCCAGTCACTATTCTGCTTTCAAGCAATGCCACAATCTTCTCCAGGTCTAGGAAGGTGGACATGGGACATTTTCAACCACCCAGCACAGAGGACAAAAGGCACTACTGGCAGCCCCTGCCTCTACCCATCTTTGTCTTTATCAGACTCTTACAAGAGCAGGAACTGAGTATTCAGACAGCTTAAAAGGGGAAGAGGATTAAGAGTCTTTCAATGGGGGCCAGGGAGATAGCTCACGTGCCTGCCTGGCAAGTGCAAGCTCAAGAGTTCAAACCCTGGTCCCGTCAAAAATAAATAAATAAATAAAGGAAAAATAAAAAAATAAAGTCCTTCAAGTACACAAGAACTCAGTCAAAAAATAGAAGGTGGAGGCTGGGGAGATAGCTCTGTGGCGCAAGTACCTGCCTGGCAAGCGCAAGGTCATGAGTTTGAACCCCGGTCCCGGGGAAAAAAAAAAAAAAGAAGGCGTTCAGCATGAAAGTTATGCTTTAGGTAAACATCTTAAATTAAGATATGATATTGTTTGGGTGCTACTAGAAATTGAACCCAGGGCCTCTGCACTGAGCTATACCTCAGTCCTTTTAAAATAAGTTTTTTAAATTTCTGAGAAAGGGTTTTTTAAATTGCTAAATTGCCCTGGTTGAGCTCAAATTTGCAATCCTTCTGCCTCAGCCTCCTCAAGTGCTGAGATTACAAGCATGTACCTCTACACCTAGATAAGATACATTTTTAAAAGAGGACTGGGAAGTAGCTCAGTGATGAAGCACTTGCCTCCCACCCACGCACAAGGCCCTCAGTTTGTTCCCCCAGGACCACACACACACACACACACACACACACACACACTAAAATATAATATAACATATCAAAAACAGAGCTCTGCATTTTCAGAGTGCCCTGTAATAGCACACAGATTAAGACCAAACACTCTGGGTCTGCTGAGCCCCTTTAAGCAAAAGCTTGGTCCCTGACTGAAGGTGACCTGAAGAGTTAACTTTCTCTCTTGGAGAGGAACAAGGAAGGAACAACAGGGTTTCCCATCTCAGCATCCGAGGTTCCAGCAGACTATGACCACTCAGAATCTCTCCAAACCCTATCATAGGGCTCCAGCAGGAGTGGGGCACAACAGCCCTCAGGAAGGGGCCAGGGGTACCGAAAGGCAAGGTAAACACATGAATGGAGAGCAGACAGTGCTCAGAGGGAGACACTGTCTACTGCAGACCCACACCACCAGTACATGCTGCGGATGAGTGCTCAAGGCAACGCCTAATGCAAGGTGTGAGGTCTGGCACACTAAAATCCAGGTGAAGATGTTTATAAATGCATGTGAGGAGCCAGCGCGGAGGTACACTTGGGAGGTGGCGGCAGGAGGATTGGTGTGAGTTGAAGGCCAGCTTGAACTACACAGTGAGACCCTATCTCCAAAAATCAATCAATCAGTGCCATCTGAAGAGCTTGAAGTTGGGCTAGATATTAGATGGATCTTAAATGCTGATTTTATGAGGCAAGGGATTGATTTGCAGCTCCACAGGGAAATGCCCACATTCTTGTAGAGTTACATGTCACATAAGGAGGAGTCAAAAAAGACGGCTGCAATTTACTTCCAAATACTTCACCAACGACAACCAAAGGAAAAGAAGGAAAGGTGACAGATTTTTTTTTTTTTTTTTTTTTTTTTTTTTCAGTTAGGGTGTCTTAGTTACTATCTCATGAAGACAAAATACTTGCCCAAAGTTAAAGAAGCAACCTGAATTAAGGTCCGTCCAGGCTGCGTGGGGCGAGCACTGTTTCAGCAGTTGGCATTGTATCAGTTTAGGGGACGCCTTGGTCCAACTTGGCTCAGTCTGTGGAAGTTTCATTATTCAGAGGGCTGCATGGCAGGGTGGCACTGCAGAGGAGAAACAGTCCATGGCAGGCAGATGGCAGCAAGCCAGCAATGGGCAACCACAGCTCTCTCTATCCTTATTTCTTTTTTCTTTTGCTGAGGATGAACTCAGGACTTCGTACTTGCCAGGCAGCCATGTGTTGTGCCTCTGAACTATCTGCCTGGCCCTATCCTTGTAGCTTATTCAGTTTACTGAGATGGTAGCACTTCATGCCCTTAATCCTAGCATCTTACCATGAATCAATCCTAATGTCACACACCCTAGATCCAGCCACCTCTGAAAAAGCCCCACCTATGACCAGACAAAGCATTAGGGAGACATCTAGACACAAGCATATACACAGCAAAGTCCTGAGAAATATGTGAGAGAAAAGGGCACTTAAAAATTACTCTCCTAACTCTAATGTCTGAATATGTCCATGATAAAAACAATTTCATTTTAAAGAGTGAACAAAGACAAGGAGAACAACCACTGTGCTTGCCTACAGTAGATCAGGGCGGTATGGACATCCAGGGCTGGAATGGATTGTTGGGCTTCTGGGATGGAACCCAAGGCGTCAGCAGGAGGGGCCAAGGCATCATCACCCCAGCTATATCCCAGCCCCAGGTGTCAGGGCAGAACACACAAGAAGCTCCCTCGACCCATAGGCTTTGCTCTTCTCTCTAATAAAATCACAGACCCCCTGCCTGCACTCGCTAGCTGTATAACAGTTGTCCCCATGATAACATCCAGCAACTTCCCATGCATACAAGTATGTATCTGTGCTAATGTTTTCCCATCTCCTGACTGAGACAAGGACAGTGTCACCTGCATTGCAGGCTAAGGAGGCGGCATCACATGATGCAGCATCAGGACTTGCTGGTCAAAAGCGGAAATAAAACCACACAGTGTCTTCATTTCATGTTACTTAGAACTGAATTTGACGTTTTCTCCAAGCAAGCTATTGTGTAGCATTCCCTGCAGTACAATTCACTATTCAGTGATGAGATTCACCAGGTCTTTGCTTCTAATAGCCTGAGGCTGCTTGCCTATTTTAAAGGGTTGTTTATTGGAAGCTATAGGAATAAAACACAAGGTTTGAAATCATGTCTGCCAGACTTCTGAAAAGTGGGGAATAAAAACTGAAATGCTTTTCTTCCTCAGCCTATCACACAAATTCTACGGCAGGCTGGCCATGCCAGCTTGGGATAACAGAAACACCTGGCATGGGAGCAATATGACACAACCCCATACAATTCACTCAAAGTCATCTTGCCCACTGCTGCCCTGGACTGAGGGACTCCTGAACTGACGCAGTGCCAATGGTTAGTGCAGGGCCCATAGGAACCCAGGGTCCCTAACTGCCAGCCCCAGACAAGCAGAGAGGGTACAGGCACAGGAGTCTGAAGCAGGCCATGGGCACTGTGACTAGCAATAAGCTTGTCATGATCCAAGGGCCACCCTAAACAAA
>PVKN010017028.1:0-17549 GCA_004027915.1 Capromys pilorides | reverse complement strand
AAAAAAAAATGTAAATTCTTTTTTATTCTCTTGTTGAAAAAAAAGAACTAAGCTCTCTGTGAGCAAAACTCATCAGCTTCCACACATGAGAATGAACATAAAATACAGGAATGCTTAAGGTAACACTATAAAATGTAGCACACTATCAGACTCAGTAGTTGTTCCACTGAATGGAACAACTGAATGGAATAGTAAAGTTCACTGTGCACCCTGTGGAAAGCTTGCTTTCTCATCATGCATGAATGCTCCACGTTGGGCAGGCAAGATAGCTCAGCAGATTAAAGCACCCATTTAGGCAGATGCAGAAGCCAAGGTTTCAATCCCTGGGCTGCCCCCAGGGCATGCTGAGATGGTGATTGAGACTGTGCCTGGTGGCATGTGCCTGTGATCCTAGTGCTTGGGGAGCTGAAAAACAGGAAGGATCACTATGAGTCCAATCTGTGTCATGAAACCCTATAGATCTTGTACTAAATACATTTAAAAAAAAAAAAAAAAGGCCGGGGAGAAAGCTCCGTGGCACAAGTGCCTGCCTGGCAAATGCAAGGTTGTGAGTTTAAACCCTGGCCATGCAAAAAAAAAAAAAAAAAAAAAAAAAGGAATGCTCCAGGGTGCTCTGGCTTCTGGCAAGTCATGGCCAACAGTGCAGTGAATGAGAAACTCTGGGCCACAGCATTTCCAAGGCATTTGTTAAAATCTTTACTTCACTGTCAAAATGATCCCCTGTGACCTGCAATGTGCTACTTCTTAGGGCACGAACAGGATTCTATGAAACAAGAATGCTCAGGGTTTGGAGAGGTCTACAGGCAGCCAAACCAGTGAGGAAAGAGGAACTCTTTAAAGATAAGAGTTGCCTCCCACCAGCACCACCACTCCTCCCAACGAGTCCTGGTTCTTTGGTAAAACCCTTCCTACTGCTTTCCTCACTCTCTCTAGGCTGTCCTTGGGACATTTGGAAGGAGAAGCTAGTTTTTACCTAGGGTGAGAAACTACAATGATAGGATTTAGGCTAAGGAAAAAGCGCCAGGATGAAAGGGAGCAGGTGGAGCTAGAGGAGGACAGATGCCGTTCTTCCAGTGGTGGGAGAAAAGTCCTCTTGGAGGGCGACAGAGGGAGAGGTGCCACTACAGACTTGGGTGTGCACGTGTCCTGTGATACGAGGACTGTTGTGCGGAGAGACTGAGAGAGATGGAGCTGGGGCAAGCGGAAGTTTCACTTTCAGTTTTTTGAGACAGCAGCCTGTACGTCCATCAGCAGCTGCATGGACAGTGTGGTGTTTATACTGGGTGGAGCACTTCTCTGCCTTAAGGAAGGGCGCACTGGGGTCATGAGCACCCATGAGGAACGATGCCTTTGGGATCTAAGAGAGACAAATTGGGTGCGGAAGGTTGAATATCACGTGCCTTCTAACACGTTTGGATCTTCTGACAGATCCAAAGTATTAATAATTTAAAGAGCAAAATAAAAGATGATACACTGGGCATAGTGGTACATGCTTGCAATCCCAGCACTTGGGAGGCTGAAAACAGGAGGATAACTGTGAGTCTGATCAGTGTAGTGAGACCCTGTAGACCTTCTACCCTGGTACTGAAAAAAAAACACAGTGATAGGAAGCAGGGAGGCAGACTGCAGAGATGGGAAGGAGAGAAGGGGAAGAGGTAAAATAATAAACATGTGCTAGGTACCTGTCTCAGTTACTTTTTTTTTGTTGCTGAGACAAAAATACCCAGCACCCACAAGTTAGGGAGGAAAAGTTTATTTAGCTCAGTGTGTGGAAATTTCAGTCCATAACTGGCTGGCTCCAAGGTACGGTGGCACATGGCAGAGTGACATCACAGAGGACAGACAGTGCACAGCAACCAGAAGGGAGCAAAGCAATTGAAGAACATTGCTGGTGCCTTCCTGCCCTTTTGCCTTATCTGGACTGCTCAGGGCAAGTAGCACTCCCCTCACACCCTTAATGCTAGGACCTGTGAACCTAGCATTGCACCATGGATCCAGCCCAGGGTCACACACTCTACAACCAGCCACCTCTGAAAAGCCCCACCTAAGATTCCATGAGGCTCTGGGCGACATCTAGACATGACCACGCAGTATGAGTTTCCTGGGATGAGTGGAAGTATCATGTATTGCAGAGACGATAGGAAATGGAGATGGGTCTTGTGCCAAAGAGCAGAGGACCAAGAGAGAGAGGGAGGGGGAGGGCGGTGTCAAGAAGGAAGCCGCACTGTGTGCACGCACCGCCCCCACAGCAAATGGAAGCATCAGGCACTGCAAATGCGGACTAATGAAACTAAAAATTCTAAAAATGCTTTTCTGAAACTGAAAAACCAGAAAGGAAAAAGTAAGAAAACACAGTAGCAATGAGATAGAGACTGAGTAAAATGAGCAAAAGACAGTTCTCAAGCCATGGAGGGAGGCAGGGCCAAGGCCACAACTAAGGCAGCCAGGGCCCAGCCAGCATCCAGGAACACTAGTTTGGGGCCACTTTCTGCAGCATTTGGTGTTGGTAGGTGCCCCAGGGAGGCCTCTGTCGGGAGGATGGTGCTGCTCAGACACCCCGTGTGGCAGGGCCAGGCAGGTTCCACAGTGGATCTGGCACCACCATGTTGCGTGAATGTTGGCTTTGCCACCAAGAGGACCCCAGGCAACTTCCTCAGCCTCTGGGCCTCAGTGTCCTCAGCTATACAGTGGGTGTGACTGGGAGCGGACCTCCCTGCAGGGCTCTGTGCCAGTGAGCCCTCTGCGAAATTGTCATGGTTCGTGCACACTGAGCACCAGAGACAAGGAAAGGTCTCCTGAGGGATGAGAAATGCCAAAAGGAATACGACCACCCAAGGGCCACTAGGCTGGCCGCACAGAAGTTGGGGTATTGTTGCCCGAGGCCAGGAGACCTTGGAACTCAGACTCCAGGCCACCTTACTTCAGCCTGCACCAACAACTGCACACTGTGTGCTCAGGGCTGGCTCTACTCTTTTGGCAGCTTAGTGTGGGCAAACACTCCCTTAAACACTGTAAGAATTATCTCATTCCTGTAAGAATCATGTGATTAAGGCACTGGACAGGTGGAGAAACAGAGCCCACAGAAGAGGTCGGGTTATTGTTGCCCGAGGCCAGGAGACCTTGGAACTCAGACTCCAGGCCACCGTACTTCAGCCTGCACCAACAACTGCACACTGTGTTCTCATGGGGTCCTCTTCCTGGGCCTCAATTTTTGTGGGCTTCCCCTGAATATTCCATGCTTCCATCTCCTGGTGACTGACAAAACATACCCAAAAGTAGCACTGTGTGAAGCAGGGCACACTTTTCAGGCAGCCTGCCCCACAAGAATATCCACCCAGCATTGAAGAAGCTAGAGATGAGAGTCCAGAAAGTGCTGGTGGAAAAATGATTTCAATTCATGATAGGAGCTCTGTCCCATTCTGAGCCACTCTGTTGGGACACAAAGGAGCTGAGTTGCCTATGATAGAGGACAGGAGGACTCAGGGACGCACTTTTCTCAGAAGTGGTGCCCAAAGCATGCAGCTCCTGAGTATCTGAGATGCTAGGAAGCTATCGGCACATTCAGGCTGCAGCAAGAAATCTTTGCATTGAGGATGATTCCACTCAGACAAAGCACATGAGCACAAAGCCAGCTCTGTCTTAGGTGAAGTAGCTGGACTCCTTGTGCTTCTTCACTGACTTCAGATTCCTCCCACCGCTCAGTGGAAGGAAAGTCCTTGCCTTCTACCCTTGTCCCCGTTCTCCATGACCTCTGTGATGGTTAATTGCGTCAGCCTGAGTGAGAGAAACCCAGCTGACATAGCTTAGGATCCCACACCTGAGGCACAGAAGGCCTGCCCTAAGGCAGCAGGTTGCTGGGTGGCACCAAGTGGAAGTGAAGGAGGACAGATCTGCTTCTAGTCCCTGGTGGACGTCTTTTCCTGGCTTCCACTAGAGACTCATCAGCCTCCTGACACAAGCCTCTCATGGACTGCAGAGAGCTCCAGACTTTGGACTGAACTCCTCAGTCTCCAGTGTGCAGATGCCCTCCACAGGGTTCCTCACCCAACTCTGAGGCCAACCACTGTAAGCTGGTCTTCTAAATTCTTACACACTTGTGTATCTTGTGTCACACCTGTTTCTCTAGCAAACACTGGCTGACACAACCTCCCTCCTCCCTTTGTGTTCAGTTAAAGGCTGCATGGGCTGAGAAAACCAAGTCTGGCTTGGTGTGGTTAAGAGAAAGCTACTAGCTTTCTTTGGGCTTATCTGATTATTCTTCTGTAAAATGCATTTATCATGTAGGGTTGATAGTAGTCCGCATAGGGTCCCATGGCCATCAACACATCCGTGGGGACAGACAGGCTTGGGCGCAGCTCAGTTGCTACTTCATGTCATTGTATTAACATTCCCAAAGTACCACAACTTCCATGCTTTCCTCCCTTGTAATCTGTCCCGAATGCTGCTGCCAGATCAGTCTTCCTGAAGCCCAATGGATTATCATCACCTTGAAACTGCAGTCATTATTTTTATTTAAATGTTTCTGAGGCAGCACCAATGGAAGACTGAACAGAGGTATGAGAGGGTCCCACACAGGAAATGTGGCCTCCAGTGGACACTCACATGGGGACCCTGTGACCCTGTGCATCAAGCAGTGTCATCAGCCCCCATGTTCTTCCCTCCCCTAGGTGACACAATTCAATATATCTTGAACCAAAGATCTGTGCTGCATTATTCTTATATTTAAGTGCTCAACAGAAAATTGTTGAGCGTCTCATTTAGGCTGGTACTGAGGCAGCAAAGTCTCTTTTAGTTGCCGAACTATTTAGAAAATGCCTATTGAATTAATTAACATTTACCAAAATTTCAGTTGCTTAGTAACATTTTGTGTTCTTAAAGTCTGCACTTCCACATAAGGATGGCTGTGGAGAGAGTCTGAATCTTTTGTTCCTGTTTCCCAGCCCTAACTGGGTCTGGGTGTTTAGGAGACAAAAATTCCAGCTTATACTTGCTGTGCACCCTGGCACGGGCATCTGCAGCAAGGAACACACAGCATATGCTGCGATTTTCTGAAACTGTTGCCAGCACAGCTGGTTCTGATCTGAATATAAACAAACAGAGCAATTTGGCTGGCACTGCAATGTGAGGACAGGTGACAGTCCTCGGCAAGGGCCTGGCAACAAATAGGCCAGTTAAGAATCTGTACTTCCTTCTCACAGCTAAGCTCCGCACAAAAAGACCATGGGAGATGGCCCTACCTGGAAGCCTTGTAGTTGGAATTAAGATTCCCTCCCTAAGATCTATTATTTTATCTGCTGGGTGATGAGTTGAATTGTGTCCCTTCAAATTTCTTCTGTTCAAGCTCAAAACTAGGACCTCAGGATGTGACCTTTTATGGAGACTAGGTCTTCAAGTAGGTAATCAAGTCAAAGTCAAGTCACATGACTGGTGGTCTTATAAAAAGGGGAAGGTAGCTGCCTCCAAACACACCCAGCCCCCTTATCTTTGATGAAGGGGCCAAATACATGCACTGGAGAAAAACAGCTTCTTTAGCAAATGGTGCTGGAAAAACTGGCTTTCTACACACCAAAGACTCAAACTAGGCCTGTGTCTATCACCATGCACTAAAATAAAATTGAAATGGATCAAAGATCAAAATATTAAAACAGAAACACTAAATTGGTTGGAAGAGAGAAGAGGCAGAGCTCTTGGAGACATTGGTAAGAGCAAATATTTCACAAACAAAACCTCAGTCACATGGGAAACACTACAAAGAATGAACAAGTGAATCTCATCTTAAAACAAGTCACCAACAGAGTGAAGGGACAACCCACAGAGTGGGAAACATTTTTTGCCAATTGTATCTCAGAGGACTAATATCTAGAACATGCAAAGAATTGAAAACATCAGAGTCCCCCAAATTTAGAGACCCAATCCAACAATGGGCATCTGAAATAAATACACCCAAGTGAAAACATACAAAGAGCAAATATATATGTGAAAAAAAAAAAAAAAGAGTTCAACATCACTGGTCATTCAAGAGATATAAATTAAAACAGTGAGATTCCATCTCACTCCGGAAACAATGGCTATCATTACAAAACCAACCCACAAGAAATGCTGCCATAATTATGGGGAAAGGAAGGAACCCTTCTTCACTGCTGGTGGGAGTGAAGACTGATGCAACCACTTAGGAAATCACTGTGGAAATTCCTCAAAAAACTAGGACTAGACATTTCATTTGACCTAGCTATTCCCCTCTTTGGTTTCTTCCCCCCAAAATTAAGAACATCACACCACAGTGATATATGTACACTCATGTTTATAGAGGCCCAGTTCATAATAATTAAATCTTGGCAACAGCCCAAATGCCATCAATTGATGAGAGGATTTTTAAAAATGTGGGTTTTTTTTATACAGTGGAGGACTACTCAGCACTGAAGAAGGATAAATTTGAGATGCTTACAGGTAAACAGATTTACCTTGGGATCTCACTCTTAAGTAAAACAAATTGGACACACATGTTTAAATATCACATTGTCTCTCTGGTGTGAGAAAAGTGTAAATAAGAATCAAAATGTATAATAGATACTGAGAAATAGGTAAGAAAGTGTTCAAAAGGAACTAGGGAAGAATGAAATGAAGGGAGGGAAAAGAAAACAAATGAGAAAAGAAGGATAAAATGGAAGCAAAGCTTTTGTAAATAAAAAGGCAAGAGAAGTTGAAGGAAGGGAGGAGGATGGGAAAAAGAAACAAGAAACGTCAAGGCCTATCATGTCCAGGTACAAATTCCCTATTATAAATATGATCATTACGTCTATCTAAATGGTACCAATAACTTTAATTTTAAGAAAAGGGAGACTTTGGACATGAAGGTGACCACGAAGGGAATAGAGACATGAGGGGACGGCAGGTTGAGGGCTGTGCCCGACACCTGACGCAGAAGTGCAGCTTCCAGAGCTCAGAGACCATCGGGTTCTGGCCCTGTGGCCACCGTGACTGGCTCTGTCACAGCACCCAGTGGAAGGCTGCCACGGCTTGGCTGGATGCTGGTGCTCTTGGATGAAGCTAAAGTCTTAATGTGCATCCTGATTGTTTTTTTCTTTCCCACTAAGAATAATAATTTAGGGGACCCTAAAACTGAAATCTGTTCAGTTGAAGGAAATTTCTCACCAATACACATATCTTCCTTTCAAAGCACCCACTGCCCAAAAGAACACCAGGTAAAGAAAGAAGCGCCAGCTGGCTCTCACCTGGATTGGCAAGGCGGCTGCTTGTTGGTCCAAGGATCTGATAAGGGTCTGAAACAGAAAGGCAAAATGTCAACTGCCAAAGTGGGGACTCAGTGTGGTATGGCTTCCAGCCTGAAAACGTCCCCCACCCGAGACCACATGCTTCTTCCTCACGGGTCTCAGACACATTCCTTGCTAGGGCCTTTAGCCCATGGCAGAGCTTGGTTTCCCCAGATTCTCAATAGGCTGCCAGGAACTCACTTTGACTCGGAAAAAAATGGGGGAAATGTGTGCTGAGTCCCCACTTGTCCCAGGGACCTGATGAAGCACTGGCGTTAGTGCAGGTGCTGGGAGGCAAAACTAAAACAGCCCATAAGTCAGGGAGAAGCGGCCTACACGCAAGGGCAGAGCTTCCTCTGCATTCATCACACAGGGCTCGGAAAGCTCCAGCCAAAATCTCATAGTTGTGACCCAGTGGAGCGGTGGTTTGGCGGCATTTTATATGCATCGCAGTCTTAAGAAGGAACATAGCACTAGACCCATTTAAAGGCGACACCCTGTAGAAATACCCTGCTGAGCCTGCAGCCTCTCCACCACTGTCCAATGATCTCCAAACATACCTAACTGGGGGCGCTGGTCTTCAGTTTTGGGTACTGCAGAAGGAGACGGCTGAGCAGCTGAAAACCCAAAAGTAAAAGGATCATTAGCTGTGGCGTGGACTTGTTCTCCAGCCCTTGATGTCACTGACGATGTAATCATCCACCAACGGCTCTCCCTCCTGACCTAACAGTCTTGAAGCACGAAGAATCTCAGGGTGAGAGAAATTTTTCTTTCCAATGAAATCAAATGCAAACATTGTAACACCAAAGGAAGTTGTTTATTCTTCTAAAAATGTATACCACATTTGTTCCAAAAGTAGAAAGATAATTTGAGATGGCTCACAAAACAGATCAATCATAGTTTAAAGTAAACAGATAGAAGGAAACTGCTAGGCCAAATAAAGCCAAGGCTAGTTTTATGCACCACCAAATGGAGGAAAACATGGGCCATTCAGGCTGTATATGAACATCCCATGAGCATGTTTTCCATGTTGACACCGACAGGCAGGCATGAGGCACGGGCCTATGGTTTCAGCACTCTGGGAGGCTGAAGCAGGAGGATTACAGTTTGAGGAGGACAGCTCAGGTAACTCAAGTGAGACGTAGTTCCAAAATGCAAAATTAATAAAAGGACTGGGAGGGCTGGGGAGATAGCTCAGCAGTCTAAGTACCTGCCTGACAAGTGCAAGGACCTGGGTTCAATCCCTGGTGCAACATGCCATGCCAGCCCTAGAACCCCAGGCATACTGCATATCTATCTATCTGCACCAGATAGATAGACAGATAGATAGATAGATAGATAGACAGACAGATATTTAAAAAATAGTTTTAAAAAGGCTGGGAATATAGCTTGGTGCAAAGACCTTGCTTTTAAGCCTTAATACCCCAAAAAAGAAAAAAAAAAAAAGGAAAGAAAAAAGGAACAAAGGAAGGAGGAAGGAAGAAGGGAGGAAGGGAAGAAAGAAGGAAAGGAGAGAAGAAGGGAGGCAGAAGATGCCACCTCATTCATTTCTTCCAGTTACAGGGTGGGACATTACCCAATGGAGAAAGAATCACTGTGCTTAGAGGTCAGTTGTCTTTGTCACCAAGGGAATAAACCACTCCACACAGACCAACTCCAAAGACTCATTCCCTCTGCCCAGTGCTGTCCCACGCCTTATGCTGGGCAGATCAACTACCTTTGGACTGAGGGGCGGGGTGGCCATGACCGGTCCAGGCTGACCTCCGGGGAGGCTCGTACGGTAAATCTGTAAAGACACACACATGGACTCAGAACTCTACAATGGCACTTGTGGAGCAGCTGCCTTGGTTTTTATTTGGTGTTTATTAGAATAAATACCATGTAAGAAAATCCAGTCATCCCAAGAAATAGTCAACCTGGATTCCATTATGCTTGGGTTTTATTTACAAATTATGATTTTATGTGTTTTGTTGATTTAAAATCCTCTCCCTAGTTTAGCTGAAAACTTCCCCTGGTAGATTCCTCTGGAGCTTGCTAGGGTCAGAGGTCAAGACTGCATCTGAAGCCTTTGATAATCTCATTTCCCTGTTTCCACCAGGGTCTGCACACGTGCACCTTCACAGCCCATACAGAGCAGCTTACAACTCAGGACCCAGTGATTCCTGTCTGAGCTCTGTCCCCAAATCCAACCCAGGGCATTCATGTTCCTTTTCGCCCTCTCCTTCTCTTGGATGTAATTTGCTTCCTTCTTAGCCTTGTGTTTGCAAGGCGCTGTGCTTCGGTCTCCCCTCACTTCTTTATACTACTCAGCTTCACTGGTCTTTTCTGGCAAATACTTACTCTTTCTCCTTTTCAAAAAGATACAGATTTAGAATTTCTCTAAAGCGAATTGCATGAAACAAATGATAAGACTAGGACATTATTACCCTCCCCATACACTAACAATAACCTTTACAGCTTGGGCCTATGCCGTGATTTATAATGTAATGTCACTTATCCTACAAACCTTCCCTGCACTTCGCATATGCAAATCTTAACAATTATACTTCCACATTTCATTCTGAGTTCTGCTAATAGTGATCAAGTCTCTAAGTTATTTCAAGTTTCTGTGCAAGGTGTATTCCAGAAGCATTATTATGTTATCACTATGTATATGTACAGTTACTTCTACCTGCTGTCTTATCACAGAGCCATTTCTTTTCTTTTTTTTAAAAAAAAATCTATCTGACATTCAAAGCTATCTCCTTAGATAGAGGGTCCCAACTCAGTGTCAAGTGCCATCATGGGCTCACGGAAAGCTGTGACGCAGCACTGCTGCCTGAATACGAGAGAGCGACTGCAAATCTCACGTGGAGGACCAGGCAGTGGGAGGATTTGAGATGCTCTTTAAATCCATCATTTACCCTTGCTTTAGCCTGGCAGCTCAGCGGGCCGGCCTTCACTGAGCCTATCTTGCAGAATACACTTCTCCTCCTGTTTCCACACCCGAGGGGCCAGGAATGCTATGGGAAACTCCACACAGAGCAGTCTTAATGCATTTGGTAGGTTTGGCCCAGCTGTCTTGCAACTAGTGTGGTCTGTGAAACCTGACCCTTGTGCTTGGAAGGGTTAGATAATTCTGCTCTTTAAACTCTGCCATTGCTTACCCTCCCTCTAAGCTGGCAGTTTTGTGTTCTGGGGGCGTTGAGTCTCCCACCCAGCTCCTCACAGCTTCACTTTCCTGAAGTTGGGGCTGCACATGGGAATTATAAGTGCAGCCGCTATCAATTTACAACTGAAACTCAATTTCATTCCCTGGAAGCATTTTGCACAAGGATTCCAGCCAGTTACACTTTTGCTTTAAAAGAAAAAAGGGCGGTTAGCTACAGCTTCAATAAGAGAATTGTCTCAGAAAGAAGAACCTATTTGCAAGGCAATCCTAATACATGGGACCCCTGTTTATACAAGGGAAGGGCAAGGTAGCATAGAGACAGGTCAAAGCAGGGTCTGTGGGCCAGCTGTGGGTGTTTTCTTATCTTGTGTCTGCTGGGTCAGAATCTTGTCACAGATGCCAGCTTACCTGGGTGTAAGCTAGGCAAGAGGGCTCCTAGGTTTCTCTAAGAATCTGCATTCCTACAAGTCATGATTTGAGAGACGCTATCCTGAGCATTCAGGAAAAAAATTTAAATTTTTAAAATCCCAGGGTAATTGCTTTCACCTGCGGTGTAAAACCAGGATGGGTAGCTGTGCGCAGGCACTGGGGAGTGGGTCAGCAGGGGCTTGGGAAAGCAGAAAAGGCACTGCTCGTGAGACGTCACTGGAAAAAATTAGAACACTCTGCTACAACAGCAAAAATATTTTGAACCACTTTATTCATAAAATTCTTCGTAGGATGAATAACCTCACGTCCCACCTCCCTTAAAAATCAGTCAGCAACTCAGCCTCCTCAAGTCAAGTCTAATTTTCAGCCAAGCATTTGATATGTTTGTATGAACAATGATGAACATGTGCCCTGGAAGATAAGCAGGCTTTTGTTTTCTTTTGTGACTTTCTGCGCCAGTGCTTCCTTATCAGCTACTGATCACACGTTCTGGGCACAGGTCCCCTGCTGTGGGGTGTGACGTGCGGGGAAATGCAAAGCACAGCCTGGCTGAGCGAAGAATACCCAGGGTGGCCAACTGTGGGCCACATCGCCCCAAAGCAGGGCCAGTTTGAGTATTTCTATCTACTCTTGCCTGCTTGAAAAATTACTAATGTGTGCCTTCTTGCTATTTGTCCTTTACTGACAACAGAATGTGGGACTTATAATAAAGTAGATTGCAGGCCGGAAATAGTAGTCTATGCTATAACCCCAGCACTCTAGGAGGCTGAAGCAAGAGAATCACAAACTTAAGACCAGCCCTGAAAATTATGGAGAACCTGTCTCAAAAAAAAAATTATTTTTACAAAAAGGGTTGGGGAAGTAGTTCAGTGTGAAAACCCTGGGTTCAATCCCCAGTACCACATACAAAAAACAACTAAGTATACAATTATCTTTGTTAATGATTTCAACAGCCTTTCCATTCCTCTTCAATTTTATCCTGCTGATAATTAACTCATGCACTTCGACAAAAGGTCCTGTATATGGGAAGGCTGCTTTTTGGCATTTCTTCTGCTATTTTATCTGTAGAAGTTCTGTGCCTGAAAACTGAGCCTTATAAATGTGGGAGACCAGAGGCAGCTTGGGGTGACCACAGAAGCATCTCGTATGCCATGATCCAGGCAAATAAAACCATGGAGAGCACGACTGTAGTGTTCAGCCCTTCCCACCGATGTCTCACTGGGTTTCTGGCTGCTGGGATCAGTTTCTGACTCTCGGTGAGCCTCCTCCCCACCTTATCTTTCTTGAGACATCCAAGGAAGAGCACAGCATCCTGCCTGCACTTGCCATGAGCATTGAGGCCCACAAGTTTGCATTTTCCTTTCATCCATTCCATAGCAGGGGGTCCTTTTCACCCTGCACACATCCGCTCCTTTCCCAACTGCCGAACTTGGGAGGCCACAGATCTCATCCTCATCCTGTAGGACCTATGTCATGCTGTCACAGCAATGCTGGACATCCCTGGTGGAGCTGCATGCAAAGGGAGCAGGTTTGCCTTCACTCTCCAATGGGGAAGGTCAAGTAGGAAGACCAAGAACTATGGCTCAGACCCAATCTATAAGTGCCCAAGAAGCAGAATGAATGCTCAGAGACAACCCTGGCACGACTGGGCTGCTTTCTCCTGTCTTCCTCCAGGTCTTTCTAGAGTCTTTCCAAATCCTGTATCAATGGCATGGAGATCCAGGAACCATCTGCACTATCTTCTTGTCTAGATATGCAGAGCTACATGGGTATAGTGGAGCTAGGAGTAAGCAAGGAACTGTCTGGAGCCTTCTGCTGAGCTACAGGCCTTGCAGGCCTGATGCTTTGCATCAGGAAGGTATGACAAGGTATTGGAAACAAGCAGAGGAAGAGAAAAGGTAAGGAATGAGCAGAGGGGAAAGGATGTCCCCGGGAAGTTCCATTCAGGTCACTGAAGAGCCATGGCCAACTGTAAGATGGGGCTGAAGCATCACCCAGCAGGTAAGTGACAAGCAGACACTGGAATGAGGGGTCCATTTGGAAAAAGGGAAAAGGTAGTTTAGGGTGGCATCCTTGGACCAGGTGACCCCAGGAGAGGAAGGGAGATGGGGAAGAAAAACCAGCAGGTAAGCTGGGCTGGAGAAGCGAAAACATGATCTCATTTAAACCAGTGCAAATGTGAAGACCATTACATCTCTTCTCCTAGAGAAGGGACAGATTTCGGCCTATATGGAGTGGTTACCTAGGACCCTGGGTGGCTTTCAGGTCAGTTCCCAGGGTCCTCTGAATCTGTGGATGGGGGCTGGAGAAGTGACGTGGACATGAAGAGCACTCCAGGAGAACACAAGGGCACAAGGGACAGGAAATCAAGTGTCTAAGAAAGAGTCCACAGACACTGAACTCATTCTTTTTATTCTTTTTAAGACAGGGTCTCACTATGCTCACTTTGTAGCCAAGGCTGGTCTCAAACTCACAATGATCCTCCTGCCTCAGCCTCCCAAGCACCGCGATTACAGGCGTGCGCCACCATGCAAGGTTTCACCTCTTCTGAAAGTACTGGATAAACTAACCACAGGGACAGGGGCAGATTCTTCCTGCCCCTCCTCTGTGACTCTTGCAGATTTGAAAAGGAGCAAGACAAAACCTGTGCACTCTGTCACATCCTAAAGGCCACCCTATGCACCATCCTGACTGTCAGAGCCACCAGCCGCTCAGCCAAGGGTGAGTACTTGGCAGTGGATGGATCAAGGTCAACAGATAATGTCTTCTCCAAGGTCAAATCCCTTAATCCAGCCTATGGGAAATAGTCCTCTGACTTATTCAGTCAGATTGATGATTCTTTACAGATCTGATAGTATTTCCTTTCATGACCACAGAGGTAGTCATCAACATAGGCATTTCCCTCTGATGAAAGCTGAGTCTGACACACTGTGCTAGCAATAGAGAACTGGGAATGTGCACTCTTCCAACTCATGTGCCAGGGACACCACAGGGCTCCTCAGAGTGGTAGGGATGTGTGCAGTTGGCCATCCTCACCTGTTCCAGGCTGAGGCAGTGAAGAATGCAGCCATCAGCCTCCCTGCCACCCTCTCTCCATACTCCCGGGTGGCCCACACTTAATTGACTAAAACATTGAAAATGTTGGCCTACAGTGCACTGGAGCATGGAACAGCCATGGGTTGGTGGGCTGGTCAGATCAGTGGGCTGCACCAACAGATTTGGCCAACATCATGGCCTTTTAACCTGGTCACAGCAGCATCTCACAAAACCCAGCCCTGTGCATCCACCATAACATCCACAAAAAGGGGCTAAATAAATTTTAAAACTGAGTAAGTTAGTTTTGAAAGGCTGAAATGCTTTTAAAGTATGAATAGAAACACTGCCATAAATACTCAAAGTCTTCTTCACTTTAAACATTCATGCCATCACTTTGGTCACTTCCTGCAGTACCCCTAGAGTCCTCTTTCCTGTGTGTCATTAGTTGCCCTGTCCTGGCTGCCTCGATGTCCTGCACTGATTCAAAAAATCTCACTCTCAGGCTGGGGAGATAGCTCAATAGAATAAAGTGCTTGCCTGGCAAGTGCAAGGTCCTGAGTTCAATCCCCATGCCCCCCACCAAAAAAAAAAAAAATCCTTCTCATGGTAGTTTTGACTTTGGGAAAGAGCTACAAGTCACACAGTGCCAGATCTGGTGACTAAGGAGGGTGAGGACACAATTTCATGTTTTACGAGTTTCCTATGCCTAGTAAAGACACGCACAAAAGAGGATTTCCAAAGCTGTTTCAGAAAGTAGCAAGAATGATGGAATACAAGTGTGCTCCAAGGGAGACAGCGTTATTTGAGGGAGATTTATGGCAGTGTGTGTTTTACTATAATAACTATTTGTAAAATTTAGACATTCACTGTATATTTTGATCAGCCATTGTGCATGGCAGCATTCTGCAGGGCCATTCTAGTTTCCTGCAGACACTGGGTCCCATCCATACTGACATGGCTCTTTTAACAGGACAAAAGTCACCAACTGGGAAGGACACGTCTGTGGCTGTGGAAGCCTGATATGGTGTGCAAGGAGGACTCTGGATGCTCTGACTACAGCCCTTCCTCCCAGCTTCCCAGGACCAGGAACTGACCCATTCCCCCAGGTTGTGGAGGAGGGTGTTTCTAGCCCAAGTGCCCCAGCTGTTAAGGGCACTGGCCGGCTATGAGCAGCTGGGAAGAGTCTTTACTCCTGCTGCTCAATCCCCTGGCCTGACTTCCCCACTAGACAGAAAGAGCTTCCAGCCTGGCACATAGGGCCAGCCTCGCTGAGACATATATGGTCTGGCCATGTGACCAATCGATCCCAGGATGTGGCTGGGCCTAGGAAGGTGTGTGATCTATACCCATGTATGCCTAAGGCAGCATGACCCCTCTGCCTGGACTCACCATGCCTGCAGCTGCAAGGCTGGAATGAGGACCCTGAGCTCACATGCTTTTGGAAGCCCACTGGGGACATTCCTAGCAGATGCTACACCCTGCTCTGAAATGCCCAATCTACTCCCTGGCTCCCAGGTGTCTGCTTCTCTGGGAAGCTTCCCACTCCTGCTGTTGGAGCTGTGTTCTTTCCCTTCTGCATCAACAGCTGCTGGCATTTACTTGTGTTCCTTTACTGCAAAATCAAGTGCTAGGTTAGGTATGGTTAAGTCCCTGTCTGTTTCTCTGCCTCCAGCCTGTTCTCTTGAAATCTCTAGAGCTTTAAGTAAACATCTGACCTCATTCATTGCTGTGTCCTCTGTGGCTGGCACCAGAGAGGCACCCAACGCCAGCTGAAGAGCCACACAGATTTTCAGGCTAGACTGGAACTTGCAATCTTCCTGCCTCAGGTTCCCAGAGTTTTGGAGTTGCAAGAATGCATCACAATTTCCAGATCACATAAGCATTGCTAAACTGGGTAGTTTTTCAGTTTGGTTTAATTTTAAATTCCCAGGTCTCACTTTATGCTTGACACCAATAGACACTTGATACCTGTTTATTTTGGCACAAATGGCATGCAATTTCCTAATTAAAGGAATTATATGGAAGGAAAAATTCCGAGCTAAACATTATCTATTCATGCTTCTGCTCTGCAAATTTCTTGTGATAAATTGGCACCAGGCCACTGCTGGCTTGGGGAAGCCCTCCTGCTTTGTGAGGATGGACAGCACATCAATCCTTCCACTAACTAGAAAGTAGAGGGCTTTCTCATTCTTTGCCTGTGTCCAGAGCAGCCTGACCCAGAATCCAACACCTTTAGTGTGGTCTGTGAATTCAACAGCTGGGCTGGATTTCACTTGTGAATCAACAGAGGCAGCCAGCCACGAAACTGCTGGAGTCAGATGTCAGATCAGGATCGCAATTCTGTTGGGGGCTGTGGGACCCAGATCTCAGCAGAGCCTGGTGGGGCATGGGGGGATCTGTACAAGGAGCAAGTACCCAGGGCTGTTGGCATACCTGGCCTAGTTGTAATTCTTTGCGTAGCTTCAGGATATACTGAAGTATTTGGGAAAATAAAAGCTGCACCCCCTGCAGACAAAAGGAAAAACAAAACACATGAAGCTCTTTTGTCGTGGCTGTCATCTCAGCATCAGTGCCCAATCTCCTTTGCCTTGGGGCACCGTGGAGCCCTCAGGAGACCTGAACAAGGGAAGCAGAAATGGGCTCTGAGCACCAACAAAGACATAGCTGCTGCTGTGCTCCATTTGTGATAGTGTTCCAGTTTTACAGCTCCATCCGTTTTCCGCAAGCAACCTCATTTTATTAAAAAAAAAAAAAACTATGGTGTTTTTTTTTTCCCAAAAATTGCATAAAAACCCATAAAATAGTTTACAGACCTCTTGGAAAGTAGAATCAAAGAATTACAAATATTTCGCCTAAGACTATATGGATCTTATTAAAAATTAATCCACGTCTCTTTTCAAATGCACATTCTCTCTGTCAATCCACTCTCGCATCCACAGCTGAGAAAATTCCCTTTGCGATAGTCAGTCGATTAGGAATTTGTTGTCCTGTTCTTTGATCACTTCTGTGTTTAACAATAATAAAGTTAATGAAACCAGAGACTTTTTTTGAAAACTGCACTCACTGTTACAGACTTTTGTAAACAGTGTAAAGAGAACAGGAATTGTGTATTGCTCAAAGTGTTCCCTAAGAGGGGGAAATGACTTTGTCTAAGTTATTGGTTATTTCTGGCCCCAAGATCCTTAGTTTGATGCGTATGACATAAATTGAAATGAGTACCACCAATTTAAACCTATTTGTTTTATATTGCATTAAAAGTACATGTTGTAAGTGTGGAAGACTAAGATAAACCAGCAATCTCATGGTCATATCCAAACTGAGACTCATTCGCACTGCACATTTTAAAATAACAGGGTCAATATCTGGGAAACGACTATCGATCTCTGAGGGCAGCCCAGGAGTTGGCTTGCAGCTCGAGAGGTGTGACAAAGTTTTCCCAGCCACCCCATCCTCCTCCTAGCCTGGGTGGCCAGAGCATGCCCTGGGCTGATTCGGGGGAGGTATGGGAAGCAGCTCATGGCCCTTTGTCTGTAGTGACTCCCTGGGGAGGAGGAAGTGGATGCAGACACACGTGGACAGCACCTTTCAGAGAAGCCAGCCCTGCCTGCCAGCCAAGACACAGGGTGAGGTTAGCTGGGACAAAGCACTACATTAAGCCCTAC
>PVKN010017027.1:0-17560 GCA_004027915.1 Capromys pilorides | reverse complement strand
ACTTTGAATGTCTGAAATTTTCCAGAAAAAGATTTTACAGAGTGACGAATTAGGTTATCATCAACAACCTGTGCTTTTGAAATATCTCAGATCGATTCGAAGTGCCCATCTCTCATTCATAAGTGTTATGCTATGAATAATATCTGCACAAGAAAAATTAATCTTGTGAAACCAAAACACATCATAGGCTGGATAATCCAGAGCTAAAATGCTGAAATAAGCTCGTAAGCCGATCAACTTCGTGATGTCAAAATTAGGAAGATTTTATATTAAAAATCAAAGTTTATAATAAGAATAAAAAGATTTTGGAATTAGTCTTCAGCGCAGTACATGAATAAAGATAGACAAAACACATTCCAACATCAAAAAAAACACTGAGTCCATCACAAAAGCATGTCCACTCTGAGTGTGCAAAACATATGAATTTTCTCTTTGTAATAAAAATCCTGAAAACTATAGGCACAAAAGATCTTAATTTCAATGTAATGAAGGCTATACAAGGCAAACACTGTACGGAATGGAAGAAGGAAAACATTTTCTATAAAATAAGGAATGACATGAATATCCAATGTTACCACTCCCTCTCAATGTACCTCATGAAAGTTTAGCCAAACTAACCAGGTAAGAGGAGGCAATAAAAGGGATATAAATAAGAAAAAAAAAAGAGGTCAAATTGTCCCTGTTGCAGACAATGTGACCTTGTATGTGTCAGACCCCAAAGACTCTGCAAGAAGACTTTCAGGGCTGATAAACGCAGCAGAGTGGCAGGATACAAAGTGAACTGCGGAGCAATCATGAAACCCAGCCAAGGAGATGAAAGACCTCTGTGAAAATTATGAATATTGAACAGGCCCTAGAAGAGAAAGACTTCCCAAATTCATGATCAGCAGAGTGAATACCGTCTAAATCGACACAATGCCCAAAGCCACCTAGGGCTCAATGCAGTCTCCATCAAAACACAGATGACAGTCTTCACAGGGTTAGGGGAAAACCACCCTCAAATTCACAAGGAAGCACAGAGAACCTAGACTCACCAAAGCAATCTTCAGCAAAAAAGAGAAGTCCCCAAAGTATCACAGTATCCAATTTCAAAATATATTGCAAAGCCATAATAATAAAAACAGCATGGTACAGGCACAAAAATACACAACTACACCAGTGGCATGGAGTGGAGGACGCAGAACAAACTCACCCAATTATAGCAGTCTGATTTCTGAGAGAAGGCAATGCATAGATGCTGAAGAAAAGACAGCCCCTCGACAGATGAAGCTGGGGACAGAGGAAAGCTGTGTGGAGAATCTTGGAAAATCAGCCCTTAGCTCTCACCCCACACAAAGATCAACTTAAAATTGAGCAGAGGGCTAAGGAAATGATCTGTAAGTCTGAAATTCCCAGAAGAAAACAGCGAGCCATCCAAATCACCGGCACAAGCAGAGGTTTTCTGAATAGGCTGGCGTGGCACAGGGGACAGCAGTGAGGGCCAACAAACGGGATTACCCCAAATTAAAAAGTTTCTGCCCAGAAAGGATGTGATAAATATCAGAGGAAGACACGCTGAGACAGTGGAAGGAAGACAGGAAGACCTTGCGAGCTGCTTCCAATGGAGAATTGATATTCAGAGTAAATTAAGAACTCAAGAACTTAACACCAAAACACAAAACAGAGAAGAAAAGAAATATCCCAATCCCAACTAGAAAAATGAACTGAGCAGATACTTTTCAAAAGAATAAGTGCCAATTGCCTAGAAGTACATGAGGAGATGTACAGCATCTTTAGTTACCAGGAATCAAAAACCAAAACAGCATCTAGATGCCTTCTCACCTTAGTTGGTCCAGCAATATCAAAACTACAATTTTAAAAAAGAAAGTGCTGACCAGGCCAGAGAAAGGAGCCCTTTTATACTAGCCAGAGAATCAGCACCAAGCTCCTCCAAAAGGATAACCAGACTGCTACCATTTGACCCAGATATACTGCTCTCTGCAATGCTCCCGAAGAGTTAAAATCAGCTCATGGTAGAGATGCCCACATGCCCAGGCTTACAGCAGTGCAAGCCACAGTAGCTAAGCTGTGTGAACAGTCTACTTGACCACCAGCAGATGAATGGATAGGAAAGTGTGGTATGTGTAGGCAATGGAACATTAGTCAGCCATGAAGAAGGAAGGAAATGATGTCATGCATGGGAGACCGGATGGAACTGGAGATCATGATGGCACATGAAGTGTGCCCAGCTCTCAAAAACTAATACTGCAGATTTTCCTCTCATGTGACAAGCAGGGACCTGGGGAGATGACCTAGAAGTAGAGGAGAGATTACCGGAGAAGAGGAAGGGGTTAGGAAAGGGGGGCAGGTACAGAATAGGCAATGATCAAAGCACATTTTAAGCACAGATGAATACACCAAAAGGAATTCATCAGTCGGTGTAACCAATGCGCTCCAACAGACACCGAGGGATTTTAACGCAAGGGACCCCTTCCCCAGAGAGGCAGAAGAGCCCAGGGGAGATGGTGAGGTCACATAGCAGTGGTGACAACCACAACTGTCTCTCCTGCCATGCCGGAAAAACATTCTACTCCTTTATACCTGGGAAGAGCCGAAGGTTAAGGTCCCTCCCTGATCACGGGATCCCTGAAAGTGTCCTCCAGCCCCAGGGCCTGAGGAGATGCAGCTGCCCCAGCTCGGCCACTCAGGCCCAGAGCTGAGCCTGCGTGCAGCTCATTGGCTTCTCCAACTCCTCGGAGGGCGCCCATTGGCCAGCGCCCCAGCCCTCCGATGTAGGAACCCGCTGCAGGGGATGTTAGCACTCTTGAAGCCATGAGGAGTACTTCAGAACGAGACGATAAGGAAGGAGGAAGGTAGGGATGCACCTGGTGCAAGGCTGTGCTGCAGCTTCTACCAACTGCCTGCCTGTCCTCCCTTCTCCAGTCTTCCATGGCCACTGTGGTGATACAGAGATGTCCCTCCAATGAAGGTGAGTGACGGCCCCGCCAGGGACTACTCAACCTCAGGGCTCTCCTCTTGCTCCAGCCTCTTCTGAAGTGCCAGGAAAGACCTCAGAGATTCAAAGCATATCAGTGGGGTCTTCTTTCTTAAAGAATATGTATATAAGATGTGTAAGCCTTGTGTCCCCTGACACCTGACTTTATCCCTTCTGTCACTGCTTGCTATGCATTGCATCTGCTACTGTCCTTTCATGGGTCACTTTCTTCATCTCCTAGCTCATCCCATGAACCCAGGACCCTGGGTTAGAGGAGCTGCAGAACTCTAGTTCTATTTGGTGTGATACAAAAATCAAGCTTTCTGCTCTAGGAAATTTCTGGACAAGGAAAATGATGAAGAAATCCTTCCTGGAATCCAGGCTGGGGATGAATGGATAAGGAAGCGTGTGCGGGCTCAAGCCTACGTGGAAGTGAACTTCCTTGGCCAGCTGCTGTGTGGAAGTGAGTGTATTGTACCTAGATCTTCTGGGGAGAGCGATAGAGAGAGGGAGAGAGAGACAGAGACAGAGAGAGACAGAGAGACAGAGACTGACAGAGACAGAGACAGAGACAGAATAGACAGACAGACTGACAGAGACAGTAAGATATAGACACAGAGAGAGTCTGAAATTGGAATCTGTTTTTCAAAAGAAAACCTTCAAAGTACTCTTGATTTTGTATCTTTTTAAATTTTTAAATTTCCATTTTTTATTTTATTTTATTTCTAGAGCCAAAAGAGCTTTAACTTTTAGTATGAATTTTAACGCTGGTAACTGCACTTTAATTTTTTTAAATTTAATTTAATTTTGAAAAGTAAAAACAAAAATAAGAAAAAAATCAGAAGGAAAGACAGAAACAGGGTAAAACACATATTTCAAATATTACAGCTTTTCAAAACAGGAATAGCTGATTAACAATGGCTGATATATTTTCTACTTGCACCATCAAATCTGTTGCTCAGATTAATAGATATAGGTGTATAAGATTGGACATATGATTGTATACGACCGCCTGCTTTCAGAAAACCTTAATTTCTTGTTCTGGTCTCTTGTTTCTTTTTTTGCCCTTTCAAAAAATGTTTTAAAGAGCATATAGTAATAAATGATATGACATTAGAAATGGTGCACATTTAGAAGACCAAGATGAGAGCTGCTCAAGCATGGCTTTTGGATTACACATTGCTGTCCTCGATGTAGTTGCTTAGATCACAGCTATCAGCATACAGTCAGCTAAGGTGAAAGTTCTGCAGATTTTTTTTTTTTTTTTTTTGGAGGGACCAGGGATTGAACTCAGGCCCTTGTGCTTGCCAGGCAGAGTTCTGCATTCTAATGCCATTTTCAAAAATCTGATGGAGATTCTTAGCACCATCACCTCCACCATCCTGCATAGATACCTTCATGCTTGCTCCTGCCTTTCGTCCTATCTTTTCTCTTTCCTCTCATCTTCTTTGTTTAATCTCTAAGTTCCATTTCTTTCTGTTTTTACGTATGTGTTATATCTTTCAGGTTTTATTTCTTCTTTCAGGTTCTTATACTACGGAGACAATATGATATTTACACTTGGGGGTCTGATTTGTTGCACTTATAAGTATAGCCTCTCATTGCATCCACTTACCTATGAAGGCTTTGGGTTTGCCTTTCTTTATAGCTGAGTAATAGATCACTGAATAAAAATGCCACTTCTTTGTCATCCATTCCTCCAGTGATGGGCATTTTGGTTGCTTCCAAGATTTGGCTATGGCAAATTGTGCTGTTACAAACATAGGTGTGCACATATTGTGATATAATGTTTTCAATTCTTTTGGGACAATACCCAGAAGAGGAGTAGCTGGATTGAATGGTATTTCCAGCACTAGCTTTTTGAGAAGTCTCCACACTGATTTCTATAATGATTATACCAGTCTATGTTTCCATCAGAAGTGGAAAAGGATTTCTTTTTCCCCATAGCATTGCCAGTATTTGTTATTAGTTGACTTCTTTATGATAGCCATTCTTTCTGGAGTGAGATGGTAGTCAGTGCTGTTTTAACTTGCATTTCTTAAATGGCTAGTGATGTGATACATTTTTTCAGGTATTTATTTGCCTCCCATATTTCTTCCTGAGAGAAGTGTGTATTCATTTCAGTTTTTCCCCATTTATAATTATGTTGGTTGTTAGATTCTGATAGATGACTTGTATTAGATTGAGACAGAGGCCATCTATTCTAATTTTCTGTAAGGCTTTGACCATGAATGAGTGTTGGACTTTGTCAAACCTTTTCTGCATCAACTGAAATGACCGTGTGGTTTTTGGCTTTGCCTCTATTGATAGTGTACTGCCTTTATAGATTTGCATATGTTGAACCATCCTTGCATCACTGGGGTGAATCCTACCTGATCATGGTGTATGATCTTTCTGATGACTTGCTGTCTCCTATTTGCTAGGATACTACTGAGGATTTTTTCATCTAGGTTCATGAGGGAGATCGGCCTGTAGTTCTCTTTTTTGTTGAATCTTTCTCTGGTTTTGGTATCAGTGTAATACCTGCCTCCAGGAATGATTTTGGGAATATTATTTCCATTTGAATTTTATTGAAGAGCATTGGGATTAAATCCTCTCTAAATTTCTTGTAGAATTCAACTGTGAGTCCGTTAGGGCCTGAGCTTTTCTTTGTCGGTATGTTATTTTTTTTATTATTATTATTACATATTCAATTTCATTGGCTGATATTTTCATTGGCTGATATTCAGATTTTGTGTGTCTTTTTGATAAAGTTTTGGTAATTTGTGCCTATCTAGGTATCTGTCCATTTCTTCTATGTCTTTGATTCTGTGAGAGTAAAGTTTCTCAAAGTAGCTGTTGATGTTCTTCTGAATTTCCAAAGGATCTGTAGTAATTTTACCCTTTTCATTACTTATTGCTTGAATTTCAGTGTTTTCTCTGCTCATTTTGATGAGGTTGGAAAGGGGCTTATCCATTTTCTTTAATCTTTCAAAGAACCAGCTTTTTCATCCATTAATTCTTTGCATCGTTTTCTTTGTCTCCACTATATTACTTTCTGCTCTAATTTTTACGACATGCTTCCATCTTTGGGCTTGGTTTGATCTTTTTTCTAGAAGCTTGAGGTGCAGCATTAGAGTATTTATTTATTCTCATTTTGTGTTCCTAATGTGTGAGTTTGCCACTACAGATTTTTCCCTAAGAAGTGCTTTCCTTGCATCCCACAAATTCTGGTAAGTTATGATTGAATTTTTGTTGAATTATAGATATTGCTAAATTTTTCGCTTAATTTCATCTGTAACCATTGGATGCTGAGGAGAATGTTATTTAATTTCCATATATTTATGGAAATTTTTTCGTGGGTTCTTTTGTCATTTTTTTACAATTTCATTGTACTGTGGTCAGATAATATGCATGGGATAATTTCTGTTTTCTTGCATATTCTTAAGCATGACCTATGGACTAGTATGTGGTCTATTTTAGAAAATGTCCCATGTACAGCTGTAAAGAATGTATATTCAGATGTTGTTGGGTGGAACATTCTGTATATGTCCACTAAGTCCATTTATTCAAAGGTCTGATTGAGTTCTGCTACCTCTTTGCTAATTTGTTGTCTGCTTGACCTATATTTTTGAGATAAGAGGATGTTAAGAACCTCTGTTAATATTGTGGCATAGAAAAAAGAAAATAAGGGCTGGTGAGATGACTCAGCAATTTAAAGCACCTGCTTAGGAAAGCTTAGGCAACTGCAGGGACCCTGTTTCAATCCCCAGCACTACATGCTGTGCCAGCCCCACCCCCAGAGTGGGCTGAGCCGGCCGTAAAAAAAGAAAAAGTAAAGAAGATTGTGGCTCTGGATAACTTATCTTTTATGTCCATTAATTTTTTATATGGTTGGGTGCTCCCATATTTGGTACATACATATTTATGACTATTATCTTTTCCTTTTGAATTTTTCCCCTAAACAGTATGTAGTGGCTTTCTTTATTTTGTTTCATCATTCTTGGTTTGAAGTTTAGATTGTTCATGAACAGATTGCTACCCCTGCTTTTTTCTGATGTGCTGGGACATATAGTATTATTTTCCATCCTTTGAATGTCAGTCTATGCATTTCAAGATACATGTGTTCCTTGTATACAGCATGTTGTTGGACTTTGTTTCTTAATCCACTCTCCCAATCTATTTCTTTTAATTGGTGAATTAAGTGCATTAACATTGATGGCTCTAATTGGTATGTATTATGTTTGTCATAATATTTTCCTGCTGTTGGTTACCTACTCATCTAATGTGTTGAATTATTTGCCCATTTGATGGGTCCTCTCCATTCTCATTCTTGGAGTTGTGGTCATTTTGATCCCTTTTTAAAATATCTTTTAGCACTCTGTGTAGGATTGGCTTGGTCATCATGAAATGTTTTAGTTGTTCTTTGTTGTGGAAGTATTTCACTTTTCCATTAAACTTGAGAGTTTTGCAGGCTATTTCAGTCTGGATTGGAATTTATTTTCTTGGAGGACTTGAAGTACTTCGATTCATGCTCTTTTTGACTTGATGGTTTTTAAGGAGAAATCTGCCATTATTCTGATGGGTTTGCTTTTAAACATGATTGTTACCTTTCTCTAGCAGATTTTAGTATGATGTTCCTGGACTGAGTTTCAGGGATTTTGGTTATTTTATTCCTGGGTGTGGCTTTAATTGGATTTATACTTTTTGGAGTTCTATATGCCTTGGTTACCTGAATGTTAGCTTGTTTCCCATATTTGGGACATTTTTTGCTATTGCTTCTGCCCACATTCTTTTTATATCATTCGCGTTGACTCCTTCTTTCTCATTGGTGCCTGCTACTCTTATGTTGTTCATCTTTACATCATCTTGAAGATGTTGAATTATTATTTTCTGGATCTTAGTTGTTTTTAAGAGATTTTTCTTACTTTTTCACTATTTACAACAGTGTCTTCAAGGTCTAAAAGTCTATCTTCACTTTCTCTCATACAATTTTTTCAATTTTTTATTTATTTATTTATTTATTTATTTATTTATTTATTTGCTTGTTGTGTTTGTTTGTTTCTTTATTTATTCATTTTTGTGGCTGGCTCAGCCTGCCCTGGTGGTGGCGCTGGTGCAGCATGTGGTGCCGGGGATCGAACTGCAGTCCCCGCAGTTGCCTGAGCCCTCCTAAGCAGGCGCTTTAGACCACTGAACCATCTTGCCGGCCCCAATTTTTTCAATTTTTAATTGAGTTTTTAATCGTTTGAATATCTCTTTGAATCTGCTTCATGCATTCTGCTTCTTTTTTAAATTGTTTATTCAAGGTTTCCATCATTTTTATATTCTCTTTTTAAAAAAATTAGTGTCTTCTTTAGAAACACTTAGTAATTCTTTCATTATAGTTATCATTTCTTTCTTTTTTTCTTTTTTTACTTGGGAGATTATTTCTGTTCAGATTTCCTCTGAAACCTTCTGAAGTTGATTCTTTTCTTTGGATGCTATTATTTCTGATCTGAATATCTCTATACATTTCTGCAATGGTTTCTTTACTTCAGATGCTATTATTTCAGAGATTTCAAGTGCGTGACTGCAAATTTCTTCTCTGCTAGTGTCTCCTGCATTTGTTCTGGGTGGTCTCAGGGCCTGTGATGCATTTTTCTCCTACTTTTCATCATTTTATATTTCAGAAAGAACTCTTTATTTTGATTTCTGTTATACTTCTTTTTGTAAAATTTTGATAGTAGTTAGCTGTGTGACTGTGATCAGAGCCTCTCTGTAAAGAGTCTGTTCTTTAGGTATCTCTTCTGAGTCAGAGATTCTTGTTTTATGTATATCTCAAGGTTTTGCCCTCTCTATTGATTCAGAGTTAGATACTGGTTTCTGTTTGGCACTGTTCTCTGTCCTTCGGTGTAGGGTTTTGGTAAGGTTGTTACCCAAGTACCTCCCGATATTATTATCCAAGAGAGAACACGTAGCTAAGGAGGATGTGATTTTCCATTTATGGTAATACAGTTAGCAATACTAATAATGAGCAGTAAGATTCAGCAATTGATAAACTCTTGCAACTACTAGGTTTGCATTTTAGACCATTAGACCAGCGCAGGCTCACCAAAGAGCTGACTTTGAATGGATCTCTGATGCAGAGACTATGAGAGGGACAGCAAGTGCTAAAGGCGGAAGTGCTCTGCATGTTTGGGACAACTGAGGGATGCGAACTGCATCACTGTGGGGGACCTGGAAGAGAACAGGAGAATGAGCCTCAGGGCAGGCCTGCCAGGTCACCAGGAGGGACATGGGCTGGGAGGGACATTTTCTGCTATTGCTTCTGCCCATGTTCTTTTTATATCATTTGTGTTGACTCTCTGTAAAGAGTCAGTGTCACAGGCAAGGACATTGACTATGAGTCCCCGGAGCACGTGTGTCCTGGCACCTCACCTGTGGGCTGCAGGATGAGAGGCCGCCATGAGGCTGAGGTGGGAGTGGCAGGACCAGAGCCCGGCTATCCCTGTTGTGACCTGGGAAGGCTTTGGGTCAACTTGTTCCTTTTTGCTAGCCTGGATGCAGAATCCAAAAATGTGACTGAAAGCAAGGATGATGTCTCTATTGGGGGCCTGGCAGGAGCCACACCAGCTATCACCATAGGCATCACCTTCATCACTGTCACCTGCCAAGCTGGCCCCCTCAACCTCCCGCCCTTGCCAGTGCCATGCCAGGCCCATCACTCTGTCCCAGCTGCTGCTGCTAGGTCACTTAGAGAGTTAGGGAAGGAAGAACAGTCAAACTTGGGGGCAGTGATGCATTCTGCAAGTGACCCACAAGGTGAGTAGACATTTCTAATAAATTGTGGCTTGATAAATGAGTGATGCCTGTCACTAGCAATAGCACATGACGTCAGACATCACAAGATCGCAGCTGAGCCAATGGTTGCCTCTTCTGTCTGCCTCTCTCTCTCTCTCTATCTCTGTGTCTCTCTCTGTCTCTGTCTCTCTGTCTCTGTCTGTCTGTCTGTCTCTCTCTCTCTTTCTCTCTCTCAGTGGAATTATAGAGGATTGTCTTTCCACAGCAAGAAGTTGTGGAGGAGATCCCATCTGCAGAGGAGGAGGAGAAAGAAAGCAGCGGAATCCTTCACTTCTAAGGAGACTGGGGAGATGTGTAAAGCACAGGGAACAGTGCCAAGAGTGAGGGAAAGCAACACCGCATAGGGCTGCGGCAGTGCGGCTGGTGAGCCTGTGCCATGGCCGTGCAAAGGCACATTTGTGAAAAAGCCTCCACAGGAGGGAAAAGCAGGCATCATTGGACAGGTTCCTTTCTCAAGCTGCATGAAGAGCAAAGGATTGTGCAGAGCCAGGGGAACCAGCGACTCTGTGGTAACGCATGTGGTACTGGACCAAGATCCTTCTCTCTAACACCAGCCACAAAGGTTTTCAAGTGTTTAAGAGCATGTTGCTTACTTTTCTTCATATTTTGCATTTTTATCACTTTGTATTACATTACAGTATTGTAATCTTTTTTATGTAAATATTTTTAGGTTGTAGAACAAATAATCGGACTTCCCATGATTTCTTTTGTGGAAATGCACTTTGCCATACAAGACGTTTGGGTTACTAGAACATCACTGGAATGAACTACGTTTGCAAACCAAGGTTCTCCTGTACTTCTCAGGTGGCAGAGCAGGGTTTTGACTCTGTGACAATAGTGCAGCCACCCAAGGTCACCCCAGGTGAATGCTAGCCCCAGACTAAAAGGTCTGTGACCTGTGCTATTTGACAGAGCATTTCTGACCAAGAGAATGAGGTGACCAAAGGTGGGTTTTGAGAAGGGGAATGGGTGAAGAATGAGTGAGAGAGTGTGGAAGGAGAAACTGGGTCAAGGAGACCCTTCAGTGGGTTATTGCAGATCAGGCTCAAGATGAGGTGAGAAGAGCATGTTAATATTCTCCAAAGGCTTTGCTATGAAAACTAGGTGTTGAGCTGACAGGAAGAAGAAAATGCGACCCCTGCCCACTTGAAGTTGACTTCTCAGAGCTCCGTGCTGTTGCCGAGGGAAGGGTTCCAGGTGCATCTCTGTTACCCGCGCTGTGGGGAATGGCGCCATGACCAGCCTCACGTCATTCTTGAAGGAAGGAAAGCTAAACTCTGTAGTATGGAGTGCACCGGGCTAGGAGTGAGTTCCTGGTAGCCTGTCACTTCCCGTGACACAATCTGTCTATGATTCTTTGCAGCGTTGGTTAACCTGGGGGAAGAGGAGAGATGCACAGCTGACACAGGAGGTTTTCACAATCCCTGAAAACTCCTTCACATGTGTCTTTGATGATTTATGGCTCGACAGACAGACAGAGCAAGCGAGAGAAAAGCAGACAACAAAGGATGAACAACTGAACAATTTTCAAGTCACTTTAGCTTTACTCATGGGAAGGTGGTTCTGCAGGTGAAAAACAGATTTCCTAGGCAGAAACCAAGGGACTGCATAGTGCCTATGAGGTGGGAATGCAAACTATGGTGGGCGTGCAAATTAAAACCTTATGGCCTCAAGACACATTGCTCTGGGGTCTTCTTTCCTGAGGGGCTTCAGTTGCACTGTCCTGGCTCTCTGATATCCTGGTCCATTCAGAACAGTTCCCATGTATGGTCATCTGGACTTGGGAAGAACTAGGAGTGGCTCCGTACCAGCCCCGGTGGGCAGGGTGGAGGAGGGCACACCGGGAGGTTCGAGGAGCCTTCCTCTGCGCCGGGCAGCGCTCGGCAGCAGCTCTCACTGTTTGCTTCTTTTTCTTGTATGTTCCTTAAGCCCAACTCCTAGAGACACTCACGTTATAGCAGCTACAGAAATGCTCAAGAAAGTGGCCAGAGTGACAGGGCGAGTGCTGTCAGGGAGATCTGTGGCAATTTGTCCTTTACTATAATAAATTTCTAAATTTTAGCATTCACTCTGTTTTTTGATCACTTCTTATAATTCTCCCTGTACAGTGGCCTTTGTATGCTTATTTTAGTTGTCCTATTATGGCACAGGCAACAGATCCCTGACAGGGCTAGAGTTTCTTAAGCAGAAACACTAGCTATACTTTGCTGTAGCATTTAATTATCATGCAGATGGGCAGAGAAAACACTCAATCACTTGAATTCTGCATTGTCAACTTACGATCTGTTTACTTGGGCTTATGATAATTTTTTTATGATTTGCTTGTTTGGATTTATGATAATTTTGAAAGTATCAACTGTGCTGAACCAGGCTGATTTAATGCTTAACAATGCCAGAGGCACTTTGCAATCTATTTATTTTTCAGTCCACCACTTCCAAATGCAACCGGGAAGCAAAAATATTCAAATCATCATAGCTTCTGTAAACTTGAACCAACTCCAGTGCAATCGCAATCTTGTTAGAAGTCCAAAACTAACAGTGTTTTTCCTTGAGGTTTATTTACGTCTTCAAATACTAAGTTGAACCATGAAAATTGACATTTGCTAGTTCAAAAACAGTTGCATAGTGACAGTTTCCTATGATTCACCCTATTAAAATCAACATGTTCCGTGTAGTGCTCACATCAGATAGAAGTGATTCATAACACTTATTGTACATTCTGTGAGTATTCTTCCTATCTGATGAGATCTTGGGCTCACAGAGCCTGGAGACGGATGGGTGACAGCCACTCAAAGCCTATGCTGAGAGTGGCTCTAGGATAAACGGAAGCACCCACTGAGACTTAGGATTACTGCTTCAGCATGCAGCACCCAGCGCATTATCATCTTTCTCAATCATTTCTAGGCTGCCAGCGTTGGAAGAAGAGAAATTGTCCGCCAACGTTAGCCTTTTTGTTTCTTGTGAGCTTTTCTCTTTGTTGGTGTTGGAACGTGTTGGCAAGCTGTACAAACCTCAGAACTACTTGAGTCCTTTTCCGTGGCTTTCGTCATCAGCATAAGAAGCTGAGCGTGGTGGTGCACTCCCGGGGCTGAGGCAAGAAGGTTTTGAGTTTGAAGCCAGCCTAGATTACATAGTGAGTTCAAGCTCTGCTGAACTGTATATCTAGCAAGACACTTCAAAAAACAAAAACTACAGTGGCAGAACGTGCCACTCCTTTCTTTGCCTGTCAGTGCAAACCTCAATGGAGGCTAAAAACTCCCGATGCAGTACTGATCTATCTGGCAAACTGTATCTTTCCATTCTATTCTTCCGATAACAGTTTCTAAATTACAGCTTCCCATAACCTCTGACAGGTGAAAAACCACCCAATGAATTTCTTACTCTCTTTCTGAAGAAAGAAGGTATTTCCATTTTAGCACATGTCGCCCTAAATGCTGGATCCTGAGTGTACCGCATGATGAAATGAGCATAGATGCCCTAACCTCTCTGACAAATGCTACAAAAAAGTGTGACTAATTCTCACAATTTGGCCCGCTTACAACACTGGAATATCTTTTCCTTGACACAACAAAATGTATGTTTTTTTTTTTCCCCTTGAACGATTCGCATTTCCCCAGGTATTTCGCATTAATATCCCTAAATATCATGGTCCTGAGAACTACAGAATTTCAGAAGTAGCGACTTGGGTAGGTTTTCTTTTGGAACCAGACTCTGCTAGCAGAACACGGAATGTTGGTGCTTCGGTACCGCATAGCTGCTCTTTCTTTTATCACACCCACACTGGATGAAATGAAAAACGAGTGAGACCGGGCTGTTCGCTCATGGAACTCACGCAGCAGATTTCTACTCCAAGTATTCTTCAGCAATTCACTACTCTGGTCCGTAAACATTTTTAGTAGAAAATCCACACTTGGCCTAAGGTCACCTAAGTATCCCATCTGTACTGAGTAGGGAAGAAGAAAAGGCCTGTTACAAAGGGAGTGAAAGAAAGACGTGAATTCTGTAAGGAAGCAATTCTGGCCAGAGCGTGTGTACAGATCCACTGTTGTCCCGCATGCTGGGCCCTTGTCCCAGTGCAGTTGAGTACCTTGGTTACTTGCTCTGTGTCCCTGTTGTCTTGCCAACAGCGTGGATGTGAAGAATGCTCTTGTAGGACCAGGGCCCTAGCTCAGCAGCAGGGTGCCTGCCTGACAAGCAGAAGGTCCTGAATTCAATATCCAGTTGAAAAAGAGAATGTGTATATAGGATGAGGTTAGGAGCACCGAATATTCCAGATAAGGGACTGAGATGTTGGTTTTGACTAATGACCAACCAGCAGTGACAGTCAAAGTGACAGCTACAATTTAGCCATTTCTTTCCAACCCTTTGCAGCAGAACCCCCAAGACTACAGACCAAATCCTGTCCCTTGGCCTCTGCGTTGAAGACAGCTTCGAATCCTGATGCCATCAAATGAGCAAGCATCAGGATTGGCTTTAGTGGTGACCAAGCAGTGGTTAGAACCTCATCCTCTGCAGAAGGCAGAGAACTAACCTGCAGCCTGGAAGGGCCGGGTCTTAGGTTTAGCTATGTGCATTTCATCTATGCACTTAATTTTCCCATCTCATGTTTTGGCTTTTATAATAGGTGTGACAACACCCACCATGCGTTTTCATAGAATAAGCAGTAATAACCAGGCAAGTTGGGCACACCATAGACAACAACCAGCACTTCCATATTCCTCTGGGAGCAGTCAGACCATTTAATAGCCAGACTAGAACATCAGAAATTTCAACATCTAATTGAATCAATTGACTAAGCCCTTTCTTTGGGATAGAAATTAGGAAGCACTGGGTGCAAAGTACTATTTCCAGTTTTTCAGTTTGTTTTGGTCACCCTAAATTTGCTGTACTGTCTTGGGCATTTACACTTCTTAACTTTAAGAAATTTGCCGTCGTAGACAAATGGGATTTTTAAAGATCTGTTTCTTGGGCCAGGAAATGGTGGCTCAGAGTGGAGCACTTGCTTAGCGCTGAGGGAGACCCCGGGTTCAAACGGCGGTGCCCGGTCCCCTTGGAGGACCCTGGCCCAGTGCCTGCGGGCCCTCCTGGGCCTGCTTTGAAGGCTCCCACAGGGCCCCACAGAGCTAAGCTGCAGAGCATACCTTTGACACATGGGTGGCGGGAACGTCCAGAGATCCAGGCACTGGCGTGGGGAGTGCTGACTTCATGAAACAGCGGCAGTTCCGACTTCATGCACCCCACCCCACGTTGGCTCAGGAATCTCCCACACATCTGCATATGCACTATATTCATGCCTTAGCTCTTAACTGTATTTGTATTTAAAGGTGAATTTTCTCTCTAAAATTTTATGTGAAGATAGTGAAGGTCATAGCTTTGTGTCTTGGTTACTTTTCTCTCCTTGCTAGCATGAAATATCTGACACCCAAAACAAGTGAAAGGAGAGATTTATTTAGCTCACAGTTTGTAGAGGTTTCGGAGCACACACAGCTGGCTCCAAGGCAAAGCAGCACGTGGCAGAGGGCAGCAGCTCATGGTGGTGGAAAACAGGAAGAGCAAGAAGGGCAGGGCAGAGGCAGCCCGCACGCCTCCTTCCTCCCGTATCCTGCACCCAGGCTGTCCACCCCAGAGCAGGCGAAGCGTGCATGCCCTTAACCCCAACACTGGATCATGTACTAGCCGCAAACTTTAGAAGCCCGTCCCAGTGACTGTATGAGGCTTGGGGGTACACTCATACACAAACCAAAGCACTCTGTTTCTTGCCTTATAGTTAAATTTATAAAAATAAATATAATGAAATGGTATAGTGGAACATGATTGCCAGTCTCAGCACTCTGGGAAGCTGAGGCAGAAAGATAGGACATTTGAGCCCAGCCTGAATAACTTAGCACCTTAATGAGACTCTGATTCAACAAAATAATAATAATAATAATAATAATAATAATAATAATAATAAAGAGTTGGGGCTATAGCTAGGTGTGAAGATCTGGGTTCAGCCCACAGCCCCACTAAGTACATACATGTGTACGTAGTGTTCAAGCCAGATACTAAAGGATTTCTACTGTGTAGAGTCACTTGCATGTTGCATAAATGTGGCAAGCACACCTGTACCAGATGCAGTGCTACTTACTGCTGTGTCTTTGAAGATGGGTGGCTGCCTCTGAGAGCACCAGGAGTTCTGGCCAGAGGAGCCAGGTGCTCTGCAGTGGATGCCCAGGGAAGGCAAGGCAGCACATCCTGAAGGACAAGGACAGCCACTGACAAAACCCAGGTCCTCCACCCAGGGGATACTCAGGAAGGGAGGTGATGTCCCATGGGTGAGCTTCATGGAAGATGCTGTAGAAGCAGAATAGGATGAGAAAAAAAATATTTGGTGAAAGGCACAATGTGCACACTAGGTGGAAAGACTCAGGGTTTGGAGGACAATGAGAAAAGGCGTGGTGAGACCCAAAGGGATGATTTGGAAAACTTCAGGAAATAGAGACAAGCAAGGTTACCAAGGCTCACCCACGGAGAGCTCGGGTGCTGATGGCTGAGCATGGAGAGGTCTAGCTGTTCTCTGGGGACATCCACTCTGCACTGGATGGGGTGACCTATGGCAGTGGGTAGGATGGCTTCAGGAGACCGGAAGGTGCCAGGTTCATCAGCCATGAGCTGCACTTGGTGCCACAACATCCTTCTACTGTCCTCAGAGTTTTCTTTTGACCTGACAAACCCTGTCTTTTAAGGAATCTTCTTCCCCAAATGTAAAAGATCCTCGGGGGTCTCCTGTATCACAACTTGCCTTGCTAGTACCTGGCTCAGAGATGGGTACGGTACAAACCACACTCTTTGGTTGTCAAAGATCTGGTGTGTGGAACCCCAGCCACAGAGTACATGGGCCATGGCAAAGAGACGCCATCTCCACCAGAGTAGCCCTGATCCGAACCTGTGCCCAAGACCCAAGGCAGGCAGGAGCTGTACTGCTTGGGTTCAAATAGTGATCTAATCATGCAACCTTACTTCTGTCTATAAAATGAGGTGATAAAAATAACAATAGCCCCATAGGATTGCCATCTATATAGCTAAAATAAATCATGATTTTGTCTAGCACCTGATTTAATTCCTGCCACATATTCTTACTTTAAGCTCAGGTTTTTATAGCTGTTTTAAATTACACAAGCAAGTGAAAATGTGCACATAAATGCACGTGCACATCACCACACACGCACACGGACACATGCACACACACCACGTCATCACCCCCCAGGAAGCTCTCGTCCCGGCAAGCCCACTGCTCTGGCACAGTGCCCAGTATCAGCCATGCTCTCTGTACACACGAATCACCCCCTTTTGGCCATTTGAGCCTTGTGCCAGCTCCAGCTCACTGGGGCCAAACCTTCTGTTAATGGCCTCCTCACTCCTGACTCACTACTCCACGTGCTGTCCTTTGCTCCCTATCTGACAAATTCCTTTCTACCCCAAGGATCTCTGTAACACTTCAACCTTTTTTCTTCAACACTGTCTTTACTCTGCTTGGCTAATTATATTCAACCTTTAAGTCATTGAGAAGTTTTCTCTAAATTCTGTTCTAAATGACCCACCATCCATCCATCCATCCATCCATCCATCCATCCATCCACCCATCTACCTGTCTGTTCATCCACCCATCCATCCATCCATCCACACATCCACCCATCCATCCATCCACCCATCCACCCATCCATCCATCCATCTATCCATCCATCTACCTGTCTGTCCATCCATCCATCCATCCATCCATCCATC
>PVKN010017025.1:0-17553 GCA_004027915.1 Capromys pilorides | reverse complement strand
GATACATCTTAATTCTTTTTCACATTCCCCTTCCTTACCTTCAACCCCTCTTCCCCTCATTTACCTAGCTTTGTTTACCTTTTATCATTTTTTTTCATTTTTTTCTTTTCACTCTCCCTCATCCCCCTTTCCTTTTCAATAAGTTCTTCCTATTTTACAATGTCTATTATATATGTTGATTCATAGTTACACATTCAGTTTCTCACACTAGAGTGACAATGCAATATCTACATATGTGCCCAAATATTTCACTTAAAAGACGATGGCCTCAAGGTCCTTTCATTTAGCTCTAAATGTCTCAAATTTATCCTTCTTTATAGCTGAGTAGTACTCTGTTGTATTTAAAAAACACATTTTAAAAATCCATTCATCAGTACTCTGGAAAAGGAGATCAAAGAGGATATCAGAAAATGGAAAGACATCCCTTGCTTTTGGGTAGGAAGAACCAAAATAATAAAAATGGCCATACTCACAAAAATTGTTATGCATTATTTTAATCTCAGTCAAAATACCATTAGCATACCTCACAGAATCAGAAAAAACAATCCTAGAATTCATTTGGAGCTGGAAGAGACCTAGAGTAGCAAAAATAATTCTAAGTAAGAAAAAGCAAGGCTGGGGGTATTACAGTTCCTGATTTGAAAGTATACTATGATATACTGTGAAAGAAACAGCATGGTGTTGGCATAAAGAAACAGATCTGAGAATCAATGGAACAGATAAGATGCAAAAATTACTTCAAATACTCAGCCAGTTTATCTTTGACAAAAGTCCCAAACATTCACTGGAAGAAAAATAGCCTCTTCAGTAAATAGTTTTGGAAAAACTGGCTTTCCACACACAAAGACTAAAACCAGACTTGTGTTCAAGTTCTTTGATGATGAAAATTCTATTAGGAGAAGATTCAGAAAGCTATTATAGACCTTCCTTTGTTTTCAAAGTCTCCCATTTCAAAAACAACAGCTTCATCCCAGGGGATGGATGGAAAGGAGATAGCAGCAGGCACTAACTTCTTCTAATCACAAGAGGGGCAAAATGTAAAACTGTCTATGTGAAGGGAGTGACCAGCAACAGGTACACAGAGAAAGCAGCTACAGGTGGAAGAGCTATTTAAGAAGAGCTGAGGCAATCATTAGAGGGCACATGTACAGCAAACCAGAGTCCAAGATGAAGGGAGCAGGAAATAGAGGTCCTGGCCTCTCTCTATTTTGCTCTGCAGTTTGCTAGTACTATCTCTCAGAATAAAGCCCAGTAGATGCCAGACTCCAAGGACCATGTTAATGGAGTCTACAAAAGTCAGTCTCCTGATGTTTGGGATGATGTCAGAGGGTAAAGCATGACTATAAATGGACCAATAGAGAACTTACAGTTCAGCGATGTGAGTTGCAGGTCATCTATCTCAGCACTATTGAGCTTGATGAGGTCATAAGTAAGACTGTGCCTGAAATGAGCAGAGAGAGCTTTGCCCTGGCCATTCAGGGCCAGAGTGAATTAGGAAATTTGCATCCAGCAGACAGCACAACTGCACCTAATTCCAAGATCTTATTTTAGGCACTTTTGAATATGTTATAAACACTGGATAGCATCTGCTGAAGGGCAATCATTTCCAGTTATCATGAAGCACAACAAGTATACCCATTTTGGACATTCCATTTTGGATAATCTTCTTGCTTACTGGCAAAGGAATCCAGGAATAAACCACCCCAGTGTTGTCACTGTGAAGAGAATGTCAGCCTGGAGTTTGCGAGAGAAAACTGAAGCCATGAAGACTCGCAGGAGACAAAGGGCTTTTAAAAAAGTTGCACAGGAGCAGAGAAGGTCACTTCACAGAGGAAGTTAATGTGTACAGCCTGATGCGTGGGTCAGGTGGGCCTGGTGCCCTGGAGCCAAAGCCGAATGAGGAGGGACTGCTTGGAATGGCTGTGTGAACGCAGCATGAGCCGGTGCTGCTGGTGGCTGTGCTTGGCCCACTCTACACTGCTTTCTTACTTTGCTTTTTTCCCCTAAGACTTGCACGTCATTTCCTGCTGGTGTTTTAGACCATCATATGGTGACTCAGCCCTGTAGCCAAGCGCTTGCCCAGCCTAACACTTTCCTCTCACATATCTCTTTACAGGCTCAAAGTTGAAATTCATTTATTTTTCTTTACCTATGAGAATTGGGGGGAGGGGGAAGTCACCATCAGTTTAGTAAATAAAATCAAATACTTTCACCTAGTAACTTGAAAAGTTAGAAATTTATAATTTCTCATTCCACAAAGATCAGGAACTCAGGAGGAGGAGGGGGCCCAGAGGTATGTTTGTGCAGATGCAGACACTGGCAGAGATGTCAGGGGAAGGAGGTTGATAGATGACTCCAGCTAGTTTTTTTTCTTTGCTATAGAGAGAGTAATTTAATTATTCTGTGCTCAGGAGACAGCTCTATATACATTCACTGATGACAGTGAAAAGTGTTCTAATAAAATAATTTCTAACTACAGGAAAGAACGAGAGCATAAGAGAACTTGAAAGATCTTTATGCTTCTTTGTGTGTCAGCCCTATTGCTGTCAGGAACAGGAGGAAGACAGGCTTGTCTATGTTATGGAAGCATTGAGTCGTTGTTAATACACTGCTAACCTCCAAGATGTTGATTCTGATCTCAGAAATCAGTGATGGACTGATTCAAAACTTTCCAAGTTAGAGTTTAGAGACATTAGAATGAGCATAGCAAGAAGCTGAACTAGTGACCTAAGTTTCCTCCTTGGCTGCAGGCACAGGCACAACGACTATGGTAAGAGAATTCTAAATTGAAGTTTCTGGGTGGCTAAGGAGATACTTGGAAGTATTTTCTTTTTACATAACACCAGCTTCATATCTTACCTTATGGGTTTATTGCTATAAAATACAACATCGGGATTTCTCAAAACTTGGCTTGAGTTTCCCAGCTGTGACTGATAGCAGAGTAGTATGACTTTTTCTCTGCTGATAAAACCAAGATTTTTTATTTTTGTATTATGACCAGCTCAGCCTGCGCTGGGGGTGGGGCTTGCATAGCATGTGGTACCAGGGATCAAACCATGGTCCCTGCAATTGCCTAAGCTTTCCTGAGCAGGTGCTTTAGACCACTAAGTCATCTCGCCAGCCCTGGAAAAACTTTTTTAGTGTTATGATAAAGGACCACATATCTGAAATCTCCCATAGAGCCTGAACTTTAGAGGAGGACTCTTCTCCTTAATTTCTAACTCCATACTCTTCATTGACTTCTACTTAAGAGTTATAGTTTTTCTTCTAGGCCCAGTGAATTTTAGTATAATTTTCTAAACCTTATTGTTAAAGGATAAATTTGGAAACTATCCAATGAATGTTATAAGTAGCAAGATGTAAGACACTAGGATAAATTAAGGAACACCAGGTTAACAAAATAAAGGAACTTTCCTTTTCAAATTGCCTGGCTAATCAATTCATCAACAAAAAGCAAGAGGTGAGATAAGGAATAACATCTCCTATGTAGCAATGGAGTGAGACAGAGCTAACCTTGAGCCTTGTGTCTTCTGAGCCCTATCATCTTAGACAAGTTCCTGGATATCTCTTAATTTCAGTTTCCTCATGTGCTGGACAGTAATGTGCTGACTAAATGAGACAAAAAAGTGAACATGTATGTGTGGATAGACTTCAGATCTGAGAATTCCTTTGTAGGGAACCAGCTTTTAGGACATGTAGTTTTTTCTTGTTTGAAATTATGGCATGTGCTTTGTACTGCTACTTCAAACAGATTCTGAAAAATTTCTACTCTGCTTTTTTTCCTCACATGACACATTCCCTAACCCAGGAAAACCAAGGAGGTTATAGGATCTAGAGAGGAACGATGCTTAAGGATAGAGAAGGGCATCCTGTCTTGCCTCAGTTCAGAATAGCACATCTGTTGCTTCCATTCAGCTTTGCTGATAATTCATAAATTGAACTCTTGACTTTACATGCTCAGGATAATACATGGTAGATACAGATAGCTCTGCTATTACTTTTATACCAGATTTCCATAGATAATATAATAAAATATTACCTTTCCAATGAGTATTTGGATCTGTCCAGAGAGTTTGTGCCAGTATTTAGCAGGTACTCAAAGATACCTATGTGAACATCTTTAGAATCTGTCAGTGATAAGCTTTTTGTAAAGAATTTAAAATCATGACAAACTGAAGGAGAACAGTGTCTCACATGTGTGTAGGGAAGTCAAGGCCCATGCTGGCTTCCGATCTCTTCTGTGTGTCTCCTCTTCATATTCCTCTAAGCTGGGTGTGATGATACAGACTTTAGTCCCAGCCAAGTGGGAGGCTGAAGGGGGACTGTGAGTTTTGGGCTATCCTGGGCCACATACAGATATACTGTTTCAAAACAAATAATCAAAGAAGAAGAAGAAGAAAAAAAAAATGAAAGAAAATGAGAAAACAAAATGGTAGTGCATGTAAGTATGTACTCAATATTTGAGAATTCTGCCTCTTAGCAAGGAGATTTTTAGAAAAAAGCAGTATTATTCCTATTTGAAATTACATAAACTCTGAGCCCTCCTGACATCTCTGGGTTGACCAGAGGTTGACTTGTTTTTTAACTGTCATTTTGTCATTACTACTTTCATCTGTCTCCCTCAAGGAATTCATAGTTCAGAATTTTTCTCCATTTAGATTGTAATTTTTTACGATGTAATAAATTACAATGAAATTAATTCACTAAAGATAACAATGGCTATTGTTATGGATGGCTATTCTATTACAAATTCCAGGGGGATTTATTTTAAGGGAGGGAGACTCAAAGGTGGGAAATATATTAATTTAAGAAATGAAGTCCTTTAATGCAGAATTTTATGCCTCATGCTTATGTGAAGAAATGTTACCCATTTCTAAAACCCTTGAGTCATAAGAGCAAGGAGCACTCCTTCCTGAATATGGAATGTCTCAAGACCCTCTCTGGTGAACTCATTACAAACCCATGCAGCACAGAAGCATTTTCTCTGTCATTCTGCTTGGCTGCAAAGAGGCGTGTGTGTAGAAAAAGGAAAATAATACAAAAGCCAAACCAAAACCAGACCTTGCAGAACTTGGTTAAATATCCTCCTGAGTTATCATTTAAATTTTAAACTTAAATTTCACTTTAATTTTATGTTGGTGGCCTTTCTTTTATTCCACACTTTAAGTTGAAAGGATAATGAATCTCAAATCTTAGAAGGTGCTTTGTGGAGGGTATGGAGGCTTTTCAAAGTCATATTGCAAAGTAATGCTGTGAACATGAATTATTTCGCTGGTTATGCTTTCTAAGGACCTCAGGATTTCTGCCAAGTTCAATGGCTCTATTTTATGGATGATTATAAACTGTGAGCTAAACTGCAGGGTGAGTCCCCGTAGGGGAGAGGGAATAGCCCCCTGCTCTCAGTTATAGGAAGGCTCCACCTAGCCCAGGGTGAGGTGGGAGTAGGGAGCAGAGAGGAGAGTGCAGCGGGCTGCTGGCCCATGCCTTCAGCTGGTTGAAGTTAGCTAGACAGGATGGGCAAGCTGTGGTGGTATTTTGATTTAAATTGGTATATGATTTATGTGCTCTTAGAACAGTCGCTTTCTTTCCCTGTTCCTCTAACAGGCTGGCTCATTGCTTGAGATGACTGTCAGCTGCCTTCTCTGCGTAGTCACTGTCACATGCCTCGCCTCGCCTCGCCTCTGCTGGAGCCTGGGAAGCCTGACCACAGACCAGCATCTCCAAGGCATGAATAATTAGGTAGGCATAATGGAAGGCACTCACTGCACCCTGCAGTTGCGTAAACCCATTACGGAACTCTGCTACATCAGCTTCTATCTTCCAAGGGGAGAAGTCAGAGGATTTTCATACAAGGGCACTGTAATTCTAGACAGATACAATAAAGGTTTTCATAACTGTTACCAAGTCAGGGAGGGGTCAGACACCATCAGCCTCAGTCAGCAGCTGAATGAACTTCCAGGCGACATATTTTTCAAGCAGACTCCCACGAAAGACATTCTAACTGAGCTATACAAACTCTCAGCCGAGAGGGAGCGACTGCTGGCCAATTTGAGGAGCTCAGGCCACATCCTGGGGATTTCCATGGGGAGCCAGGAGGGGAAGCTGCTGGAGCTGTCTGTGAGTCTGGCGCCTGAGGACAGCTGTTCCCGCAGTGCTGGGGATTGGTGGAGGGAGCCCTCTGTGGGCCCGCTCAATAAGAGGAGCACCCATGGGAGCAAAAAGCCCTGGAGGCTCGGCGGAAGGAGAGAGAGCTTTGACGTGCCTAAGCGAACAAGAAGGAAAGGATGTGGAGGTCAGGAATCCACTCCTCAGATGGGGAAGGACCAGATCAGTTCCAGCCCTTGCCTTCCTCCTTCAGGAGCACCGCTCAATCTTCGACTCCTAGAGGAATGGGGAAACTTGGCTCCACATGGGGTGCTTAAATGTTCCCTGCAGAGGAGAGACAGCTGCCCCGCAGAGATCCCCAGGACGCCAGATGCAGACCTGGGCTCTGCAAACTCTGGGATGGTCTCAGAGGACTCTGGGCTTAGAAGAGCAGTGCTGCCCACTCGCAGCCGTTCCACGGAAGCCAGAGGTGATCGTGTTCGAGATCCGTCCAGGAGGCCTCACGGGCTGCAGCACTCACGGACAGGTTTGCCTGAACGTCAGGAGGCTGCTAAGAAGCATCTAGAAGCACAGAGGAAAAATGGCCAGGGGAAACTGGCTGAGCAGAGCTGCAGGAGGAAACCTGTTTCCAGAGTGGTGGCCAAAGTCCAGGATCTGTCCACTCAGGTGCAAAGAGTAGTTAACGTGCCTCCTAAGGGTGAGGAAAAGATTGCTGCCTACCAGGAGATCAAAGCTGAACTTATCCCCGAAGTGGACTTGCTCATCCTCCCAGAAACAGAGACTGGGACTCATGGCTCCAGGCAGCAGGGCAGGGAGCAGCAAGGGGCCAGGCCAGCGCAGCCACCAACAGGAGACATCACCTGTGTTTCTAGGTTGCCAACTAGTGCTGACGGGGCTGTGAACAAGGTCCTCCTGAAGGTGATTGAGAGTGAGAAGCTGGATGAAACCACCAAGGGGAAGAGGCTGGGTGTCCTCTTCAGCACAGGGGCCACCCGTGACCTCCAAGAGACCAGAAGTAAGAGGAGGGCTGGGCTGCCCCTGAGGGGTCACAAAGCCTTGTTTTCGGATCTGCCCTGCACTGCAGGTCCTGACTCCTCACAATGCAGAGGTGATGAGGGGACGCAGTCGCCCCCACCCCCAGCAGCTCCTGGCCTGGGGTTTAATAATTCATCCCAGCAGGCTTCACACCAGCAGCTGCTGCCTGCTCCCTCGCTTCTCCATCCAAGGTGCCCCAGTCCTCAACAGCACCACAGGGTCCTCCTGCTCCCTCCACTGCCTGGTGAGACCGAAGCGGCTCTTAATGACTCTCCTGGTAGACAGAGCCATATCTTTTCTGAGTCCTCCTTTCCTGACACATTGGAGCCACCATCTTCTGAAAGGGTCACGGAGACCAAGGAAGCCAGCCCTGCCTTGGTCAGCGCAGGGCAACCTCAGCTGGTACCTGGAGAGACTTCAGAAAAGAGCCTGGGGCCAGGGAAGACCCCAGCTCAGCCTCAGCAGCAGGCGCCTCCAGGTCAGTCTTTGCTTAAGATTGTTTGGCTCTGTCTTTGGGTGCAGGGTATTTATCTTCAGAGACTGTGAACATTGGAGTGGAACTAACTGACCTGTTAGTTCACCCAGTGGCAAGAAAAAAAGGAGTTATGCAGGGCGTTATGGGTGGTAAGAGGTGTAGCTGTTTCCAGAAGCAATACTTTATAAATGCTTTCTGGTCTGTCTGTTTGTTTATTTATCCGTTTATTTTGGCGTGCTCTAAAGTTGCTGCCATGGGTGCTTACCACAGGAACTAAGGAGATGGGAGCTGTAGGGAGAAGTGGTAACTGGTCCGTGCCTCTGGCCCCTTCCCTGGCTCCTTGACCTAAACTTTCCTGTTTGTGCTGCTGGAATCATCATAGAGATTCTTCAAACAGAATCCCCAAAGTTCATGTGTTTTTGCTCTTGTCTGCAGTCATAGGTTCTTGTTTGTTTTATTTTCCTTTATAAGTGCTATTTGGTTTTGGTACTGAAAATTGAACTCAGGACCTTGTGCTTGCCAGGCAGGTGCTATGCAGTTGATCTATATCCCTAGCCCATAAGTGCCGTTGTTTCATAACAAAAAATATTTTTACCATAAGCAATTCAGTTTAATTTGAAGAAAATTGGGTCAGATTTTGTTTTTGCTCTGTTTTCTGTTTAGTTCCCCAAAGTTAAGTACAAAGTTACTATCTATACTAAAGTTAGGTTTCACTTCAGGGTTTATTACTATGCTGGGGTAACATGATTTCTCATAGAAAAGTGTTAAGGAGCCTATCTCCCTCATATGTTTGTGGAATTTAAAATTTTACATGAAATTCGTTTTGTAAGTTCAATAAAGAGTGCCATTCCTGTATCCATTGTATTTTTCAAGCCACTGTAGCCAGATACTTAGGCTGTTGTATGCCACTGTATAGGGAATGTTCTCGTACGACAATCCTGTAACAGCAGATGGCCAGTGTCTGCCTAGGGAATGGCTCGTAATGTGATATATGATCTCTCATTGGTTAGAGAAGATTCATATGAGACTTTAGAGATAAGAATCATCTATGTAGGAAACAGGAGTTTTACAAGCTTATTGCACACTTCAAGTAAGTTTCTCTAAATCCTCTTCAAATAAGTTTCTCTAAATCCTCGTTTCAAAGAGTGGTTCTGTTACACTGCGGTAACTAGTTCTCAGTCAGACTTGCTGTTTTTGTAGTGTAACTAACCTACCTGCTTCACTGGGTAAAATTATAGATTTTATGTCATGAATCACAGAGCAGCAGTGATGATAATGCTTCCTCACTATGGGTTCTGGAAACAGAAAAACTTGGCAGAAAGCTCTGCAGAGTTAAGCCCCAGCCCTTCCTCCTTACTTCAGTTTGAGATGGGGTCTCTTAGGGTCACTAAATTGCAGAGGCTGAATGTAAACTTGTGATCCCCTTCCACAGTCTCTTAAACTGCCACCATCAAAGGCATACAGTACCACACACAGTTCCAAGGGTTCTTGTAGAAATCCTACCAAATTCTAGGATTGTGTGTGTGCTTCATCCCAAAATTGCGTTAAATCATTCATGTATAATCACACTTTTCTTTCTTGACCTATAATTATTTCATTGTCCTTTCCTTTACAAAATATTACTAAAGCTCTATCTTATGCTTAATTAACTTGTGAGCCCACAGAGATACTCATTTTTTGTTGGTAAATATCCATAAACCCTTGGAGCACAAGCTGAAGGAATGGCCACTCTTTCCTCCGGCTTCTCTGCAATTACTCAGCAGTATTTCCTGTACTTTTTGGTCCCGAGCTTCATTGGAACATTTAGGAGCAGTCTCATGAGCCAGAGAGATTCCCTGCCTGAGAGCCTTCCCATACTTCTCTGTTAGTGAAAAAGAAGAGGGTGGGAAAGGGGAGGAGTGGGGGAAGACTTTTCCTTCCAGCTCTGGTCTTATGCTGGGCCCTTTCTCCAGGACATCCACACACTATCCATTTTTGGCCTTTTTCTAAAAGCCACTGAAGAAAGAGGAAGCTTTAGATGGGATCTTTGATCTGTAGCATGTGTTCTCCTTTCCCTTTCACTCTTTGCATCTGTAGCTGTGAATTCTTTTCATGGTAGATCCTTCAGTCCCTTTCTATAGCTGGTGGTATCAGGCACAGAGAATCTCCTGCTTCTAAATTCCTTTGTCGCTCCTTCAGTTCTCCTCCCATTCAATACCAGGGGACACTGGAGACCAGTGATGGCGAACCTTTTATTAGGGACTGAGCACTGAAGCTACAACCCCAAACCCATGTATCAGAATTCTAATACTGCAATTAAACCTGAATACTGGAGGCTGAGTTTAGAAAGAAAGAACTCAGATATTAACATCTTTTGTCTTAAAAGAAAACTTGGGGACAGGACAGAGCTTTCGATGAAACAGATTTTTATTGGAAGGTAAATTTTTCCCTTCGGTGTGCTGGGGCTGTTTGGCCCATGTGCTGACAGAGACGGCTATGTGCGCCCCCTGTGCCATAGGGTCACCACCACAGCCTCAGTCACTGGCAGCACCCAGGGAATAGAACTCTTTTATCATCACTGCAAAGTGGCCCTCTATCTGAATCCAGTTCCCATTTTTCTCCCACGTTAGCTGTTAAACATATTAAGTTTATGGCCTGTGGGCATTTGTTTCCTGTAGAAATAACACCTAGGTGTTTTATTGAAGTAATGTGAATAAGATTGTTAAAAGCTCTCACTAACTGATCAAGTAAGAGATTAACTCTGGCAAAAGTAAGCATCCATTTCTAGTTGGAAGCTTTTAATGTTAATTAAGTAGTAATTTCCAGGAAAAAGTGAAATCTCCCTTTCATTCTCAGAAGACTAGACAGTTAACAGACATCATTACCTTCTGTGCAGGAAATAGTGGGAAGGTATTAATGTGATTAATCCATAGTCTATTTGATTTATCATTTTCTTACCTCTTCTATCCATGAAACACACAGAGAAATTTCTAACCTGGTAGCAGAATGATCAAACGGATTACCCCGTTGGATGGTGACCAACCAGATTTTTCTTTCCATTATTCCTCTCACTGCCAACCACAAAATTGGTTTTATCGTATTTTGGTGACAGGGATGGTTGTAGCATATTCCCAAGCCTTTGTGAAATATGATATACATTTCAAATGTAGGTAATGCTAGTTGTGTTAACCTGTATAGTAGTGTCCTCAGGGTGGGGTGCAAGAATTCCTTTGTAGTTGTCTTGCTTTCACTTACCTTTGATCTAAATTATACTCCTTTCTTGACACAAGAGTCACATGAAAGTTGGCCCTCCATGCTCAGGAAGTGCCTGGAATCATATGACCTCTTTCCTTTAATGGAAGTCATTCAAGGGATGATGGAAGCGTAGCCCTCAAGCATTGTTCTCCAATCCAGATTCGTTTGCTCACTTCTTGGGCCGATTAAAAAATGTAATTAATGCCACTGATTCAGGGTTGAGAGGCAGGCATGTAGCAGATTTTATTGTATTTTGTGCTTTTGGAAAAGCTTTGATTTATACCTGTGTACACATTGTGGGGAGCAGATATAAATTCTTCCCTTGTAAACATTGATAGATGCAATACTCATAAAATTTAAAGAGCCTTTACACTATTAATGGATATGTGCAGCCATCTCTATTACTTCATAAGGCATGCTGTACACTGAAGCATGTCTATAATTATCAAGTGGGGAAAAGGGGTTCAAAAATTGCAGATATTATATTATCTCCAGTGTATAAAACAAAATATAAAAATTAAATGGGCAGGAACGATCAGCGTATCATAATAGAAACTACATAACTTGGTAAAGAAAACTGTGACTTAGTGATCTCACTTTTAGGAGTCTGGGTTATATGAATATGTGTACCAGTAAGAATACATGCATATGGAGGGCTGGAGATATAGCTCAGTAGAATAAGCACTTGCCTGGCAAATGCAAGGTGCTGAGTTCAATTGCCAGTATTACAAAAACAAAAAACAAAAATAAAAACAAAAAACAAAAAAAAAACATGCATATGGATATTTACTGCAATGTTGCTTGGTAATGCTGCTGGGGAAAAATTGAATGTTCATAACTAGAGAAATAGATAAATAATTTATAGTGAATTTGTGCTCTGTAATATTATGAGGCTCTCTGAGTTATTGATCTAGACTTATGTCCATTATTGTAAAGTAATATATAGAAATCTTTGAATTTTTATGAAGCAAACGCCACTTCTCCCTACATATGTTTAATGTAGGTTTCCATACCATGGGGACAGCTTTTGAAGAAAATTGGCTAGGCTGTTAACAATTCTTATTGAATGGAGAAGTGGGAAATCAAGTGAAGAGAAAGACTGCAGAAGCACTGGGGGAGAGTATTCACTTTTTTCCGTCACCAAGTATTTTCACCTTGTTTCTCTGGATGTGATGAATATGTCACTTTCATGGTTGTGGAGTGGTTATATGTAGGGATATTCAGGGGTAAGGGTAGAATTATAACTAAGCCACTCTTTTCTGTATGATTTTTCATGAGACAAGAGGAGCAACGAAGAAGTGGTCACTGGAACCCAGAGAGGACAGGTGAATAGAGAGGACCCCTAGGTGGGAACAGAGAAGCAGTGTAGCAGTGAGACAACTTTGGGTAGAAATGTCCCGGCCAACCTCCCCTGTGGCCTTCTACCTATGTCTCCTCTAACTGACCCAAGCAGAAGGCTGAGAGCTAGGGAGCCAACATGCTGGCTGTGGTCTGTGCATCCAGCCTTCCAGGGCCCATGCAGATGAAGAGGTAGAAAGTTGATCTGCAGGGCAGTGGGAGACTAAATAATTAGATGACCTAAACCCTGCCTCTCATTCCCTTTGAAGGAATGACTCAGTAGAATGACTTGTCTGTGAGTAGTTTGTGAGAGACTGAGCAGGAGCAAGTGACAGAGCAGGAGAGCCAGTGGCCTGCACCCCAGCCCCTGTGAATGGTTCAATGGGGAAAGGTAAGTGGTATTTTGGTGAGCAAGAGAATAAAGGAAAATATGTGCTATTGAAGCATATGTTGTTACAGAACATGTTTGTCTTGATACTAAATGAATATTATAGTATTTCACTTGTTTTTCTTGTGACTTTCTACCGCCAGATTTAATTAGATTGACTGTCATTTCTATTTTTAAAAGTTCATATATAGAGGAAGCAAATGAATTAGAAAACCTCGTAATTCACTGTGTAGTCCATGGATTCAGGAAAAAAATCTGATTTTTTAAAAAAGCCTTAATATTTAATAATGATTGGTATAGATTGTGCCTGCTTACTTTTGTTTTCTATTTTTTTTGTTTATCATAGAGTGCAAATTAGAATTAAAACAGAAACAATTGCAAGTGATACAGAATTTCATTTAACAAACTAATATGAATTTCACAATATTTTCTGTAATACATAGTGTTGTCTTCCAACCAGTTATTCATATTACTAGTTACATGCATGTAAAGTTGGAAGAAGAAAGAAATATATAAGAAATTGAGAAGTGAAAAAGTGCAAACAATTGAAAAAAAAAGAGATGAAATAAAGCATTAACTGTTACTTTCCATACACCAGCAGAAATGCACAGTACAGTTGTCCAAACCATCCTGCTTACATATGTAGATGAACCCATTTTCCCCACTCCCTCTCCTATCCTTCTGCTCAACTCAGTAACTCTTTCCTTTTGAATAAGTTCATTCCCTTTTCCTAGCTTCTGTTGTACCCTTCAGATTCGATTTTTCTCTTTCAGATTCTCACACTAAGGAGACAATATGATGTTTGTACATGTGGTCTGATTTATTTTACATAAGTGTATGCTCTCTAGTTGCACCCATTTACCTTTAAAAGACTCAAATTTGTCCTGTTTTTAGCTAAATAATACTCTATTGTGTAAAAGTACCACATCTACTTTCTCTATTCTTCAGGTGATGGGGATCTGGGTTGTTTCCAGGATTTAGCTATGACAAATTTGTGCCTGCTTACTTTTTTAAAATATACAAAGAAATGTTAACATATCTACACAAGCTATCTGAAATTAAGAATAATTAGCATATGAAATATGAAACAAATTCTACCAATGAATGACTTGTTTTTGAGGTCAGTTTCCATATACAGTAAGTGATTATTTCTTTCCTTACGGTGTTCTAAGGAAAATGTGTTTCAAAGGACAAGTCTTTGGCCAGGATCTGGTAGTTCCAAGCCAGGCTTATGTGTGTGAATGTTTTCCCCAGTTTAACATTATTGTTCCTTTCTTCTGGGAAAATTCCCAGTAGGGGGATAGCTGGATTGAATGGAATTTCCAGTTCTAGTTTTTTAAGGAGTCTCTCCACACTGCTTTCCGTAATGGTTGCACAAGTCTGCATTCCTACCAGCAGTGGAGAAGTGTTCCTTTTTCCCCACAGCCTCTCCAACATTTGTTGTTGTTGATTTCTTTATGATAGCCAGTACCACTGTACTAGCATGTGGATAAAGATTTCAAACATTGAAATTTTGATTTTTGTAATTTATGTGAGCTTTATTTACTGTAAAGTGGTAAAATTAATTTCTATAGGTTTTGTCACCAGGTGGGATCTGAGAAGTCCCTCAAAAAAGAGATGGGGACTTCACCTCAGACCGTTGAGTAATATCTTAGTTAGTTTTTTCTCCACCCATTAGTTAAAAGAAGAAAGGTTTATTTAATTCACAGTTTATAGAGGTTTCAATGCATAATGGACTAGTTCCAAGGCAGGGTAATATGGCAGAGGGAGATCAGAGAGGAGAACCAGTTCATGGTAAACAGAAGAGAGAAAAAGCAAGCAAACAAGGGAAAAGACAGCCTAATTCTCTTCTTTATATCATATTCAGGCTACCGGGATTAGGGACTGCCAAATCCATCTGTGTATTGATTTATTAATTGTTCAACTTTAATCAATGCCAGAATCACGCACTATAGATTCAGCATTTCTGAAAAAGCCCCACCTATGGCCATATGAGAGTCTTGGGGGACATCTTGACTCAAGCCATAACAAGTCTGTTCTTGTCTCATATCACAAAAAAAGAATTTCAGCATGTGTCAGTGTGTGTCTCAGACAGGTTTTTAAAGGAGAATCAAAGAATTTCACAGTCTGAAATGCATGTGGATAAGAGTCACTTTGAACTGGGGTCGGGGTATTGTGTGGTCTTGCGCTGTGGAGAAGACAGATGACCTCAGATGCTAATTTCTTTGAATTATTTGTCGTTTACCTAGTGTTTGTTTTCTTAAATCAGTTTAATCATTAGTAAACTAACCTCAAGCTGGCTTTATCAGTTAGATTAAAATGCAAGCTGTCTTCATGTGTCTGAAGTTTGTAGATATGGTGCCCAGTTAGCAGCACCGCTCCTTTGAGGATGGAAGTTTGTGTAAAGTGATCTGTAGTGTTGCAAGAAAAACATGAGCCAATTTATACATCTATGTATCATTAAGATTCTTAGGAATTTAGAAGTGAGTAATGTTGAAGGAAAACAGGCTCTGGGGTGAATAGGGCAGTGTAACCTTGTGTAACTGTGATTGGATCCTCAATCTGAAGTTTTCTTAAAAAGTACAGTTTTTAAATTATAATTTTCCATGTCTCCTTTTTGTCTAGCTTTATTTTTTCTGTCTACTTCACTTCTACATGTTTTTCCTAAAATATAAATTTTTGTTTTAAACCTAAGTCAAATTTTGAGTTTGAGTTTTGTATTTAGAGAAAGAGCTCAAAATTCACTGTGTGACTGACCAACACTGTTGATTTCCTGGTTAGCCCAGAGGACTTGTGCAGAGTAAATAACATGTGAAACCTGAACCTCAGCTGTGTTCTCCCAGGATTCAGAGCTGTCTGGGCATGTCTGGATAATTAGACAATTGGGTATGTCAAGAGTCTTTCGCTTGAGTGGTCAGGAACCATGACAGGACAAAGCCCATCCTAAAGAAGGTAGAGAGTTTAGGGAGTTGAGATACATCAGAGGGCACCAGCTTCAGTGGGGAGGGACAACCCTGAAAATAGCACTATGCATGTCGCTCAGATCTTCCACCAATTCAACTCTGTAGATTTAGGCCAGCATCCACAGGAGAGAGGACGAGAAAATTGTAAAACAACCCAAACAGAACAGTAACCACAGAAACTAGTGCCAGAATTTTAAAAGTAATGTTGACTAAAATTTTTCTAAAACTTTAAAGGTAGTCTGTGTAAAGGATTTTACAAAGCTATGAATGCAGAGTTCCTCTTCCAAGTGCTTTTGTAGCAGCCTACCAGGGTGTAATACAGTACAGTGAACTCAATTTTACCTTGTCCCAAGGAGAATTAGGTGGCAGGCAGTTGTACCTTCAGAGGTGGGTCTCTAGCACCTTTGACTGGAACTGCCCTGGTGCTGGTTTTGGCAACATCAGGAGATCCTGAGCTGACAGAACAGAAGAGTGCCATAGGATGAGGGAGAGCATTGCACCCCTGATGCTAGGATGATTCAGGAAGAACTGCTATGGGGAAGAGAGGACCAAGCTTGGTAGAGCCACAAAATAATGATTCTGCATTTATTACTCACATGATTACCATTGTTAGAAAGAATAACATGGGGTTTATAGGGTTCTTTTGAGAATTAAATGAAATAATGCCAATGGAAATACTCCCTAAAACACTACAAGATACTAATTTTATCATAATTAAAGATTTATGTTATTCACAGGGACAAAATTGTTCTTTAAAGAAAGAATTTAAATCTTATTTATTTATTTGTTACAGGGTCTTACTACACAGCTCAAATTCGTAGTGAGCCTCCTGTCTCAGCCTTCCTAGAAGGAGGATTACAGTCATATGCCACCACTCCTGGTTTCGGTGGTCAGCACGGCAAGCCTGGGGTTCTGTGACTCATGTGGCATGCAGTACAGAAGGTCGAACCCTGGGCCTTGTGCTTGCCAGGCAGGTGCTTAGACTGCCAAGCTATCTCCCCACCCCAGAGAATTTTTAATAATTCACTTTTTGGGACTGTTTTCCAATGACGAAATTATGGTATGAATCATAATTTATACTGAGTTATCTATGTGGCTTTCTCTTTATGGCTTCTGGTTTTTAAGGCATTTTCTTGTGTAACAACTGATTAATCTATTATTTTGCATAGCTTAATTTTGGATTTTCAAAATATGTATGAAACTTTTGAAGGAAGGAGATCATTTATGAAGGCTCTATACTCACCAGAATCTATTTTAACATGGTTTGCTTAGTAGCCTTTTACTGTAAATAGAGCTTTAAAATTTTTAAATTGAGTTAAATCACAAAAGCCTGGAATTCCACATTCCAGGAAATGAAATCATGAGTTAAAGAATAGCATGAAAAATTAAAGTGAAAGATAGGTCTTCTGCATTTCTTTCTCTCTTTTTTTTTCTGGTAAAGAAGATTAAACCTAGGGCATTCCTACTGAACTACATTCTCAATGTTTTTAAAATGTTTATGTTCAAGCAGGGTCTCACTAAGTCACTAATTTGTCCAGGTGGAAAACTTATGACCCTCCTCCCTTAGACTCCCAGAGTACCAGGACTGTAGGCTGTCTGAACTAGGCCCAGCTAAATTTTCCTCTGTTTGCTATCAGTTACTCTTCTGAAAGACATTTTTTCTCTACCAGAGCTTTCTCACGTTCAGTAACTAATAGCAACGTTTCCAGTTTCATATCTCCTTTTCTCTATCCTTTTTTCATTGTCCAGAAGAGAAGTTTTAGACTTATCTGCATCTGATGTTAGCATATACTTTTTAAAAAATATTTTTTATTTTTATTGATCTTGTGTTCCCATTAACATTTTACTCCCAATGAGCTTGTCCTTTAAAAAAATATTTTTATTAGTACGTGTTTGCAGCACATAATGATTACATTCACTATGGGGAATTGGGCATGTGCATAACACATCTTGTCTTCTTTCATTTCCTTTCTTCTGTCCTTCCCCTCCTTCTCTCTCTCTTGGTCACTTTCTCT
>PVKN010017024.1:0-17561 GCA_004027915.1 Capromys pilorides | reverse complement strand
GGACACCAAAATGTTTTGAAAAACCATACTTAATTTCTCAAACCATAAATATCTAGATTTTAGTAAATCTAACAAAATGTTTATAGGGCTTAAAGTACCAATTAAACAAATCAAAACTGATCCGTATGAATTGAGAGACATATTATGTTCATCAACGGGAAAATTTAGCCTTATAAAGTTTCTCCTCCCCACACTGATATATAGGTTTGACTCAATTCCTGCTAAAATCTCAGCAAGATGTTTTACATTCTGAACAAAATCATTCTGAAACTCATATGTCATGGCAAAGGAACTAGAATAACTAAAACAATTTTGGGAAGTACTAACGTGACAGCTTATCCAATTTCAAGATAGGTAACTACAGTAATGGAGACTCCAGTAAGGGCAGGTGCACACACAGCGATTGGTAGATCCAATAATAAAGAATGCAATGGCAAAAGCGATTCCAGTGGAAGAAAGATCATCTTTTCAGCAAGTGCTGGAGTATGTAGACACCCATAGGCAGAATAAGGGAGGGCGTATAGATGGGAATTAGTAGGTTGACTTAGAATCAACCCACGTTCTGGGTTAGAGAAGGACACGCAGGATGAAGAACTTGGATGAATGTGCTGCCTGGTTTCCCAGCCCCTCTGCATGCAACAGGGATATGGTTCCCAGCCGGTGTATTAGTCAGTTTCTCATTACTATAACAAGTAGAGGCAAATAAACTTATAAAGAGAAAAGGTTTCTTTCAACTCAGTGTTTGAGGTTTCAGCCCCTGACCTGAGAGAACTACTGCTCTTAGCCTCTGGCGTGGGAATAGCTCATCATGGTAGGAATGCGTGGTCAAGCAAAACCATTCTCTTCCTGGCCAGGAACTGGGACCAAAGGGCCTCATTTCCTGACACTCCGTAAGGGTCTGTCCCCAGTAACCAGAAGACCTCCTGCTAGACCCCACCTCTCAGCGGTGCCATGCTGGGGACCAAGACTCTGCCAGAGGTCTTCAGGGGACATTAAGTTCCTCTGCCACCTATCCTCAGGGTTCAGAAGCAGCGGGGCTGAGGTCTCCCCTCTATCCAAGCCCGCTCAGGATGCTGGCAAAAAAATGTCTGTAGTCCTATTTTCCAGAGCTTTCCCTTCGGTTTTGTCAGCTCCATTTCCTACACATGGATTTTCTATTTTCATTTTGCATCATCCGGGGAGGCCAAGCTGTAGCTCTGTCCAGGCTTTTCAATAAGGCAGAAAACAGACTGTGTCTTAGGCCTGGGTGTGGGTGGACTGTCCCTGCCAAGTCCTATGTGTATGACCCACCGTTGCACCAGCGTGGGGCCCATTGTCGCCTTACTGTGATGCTGGGTCTCCCACGAAGAGCAGCAGATCCCCGGCTGCACAGCGTGGCTGCGTGAGAGGGCCCTCATGGGCCCTGCAGGGGCCAAACCTTGAGAGGAAACAGGCCTCTCCCCTCTGCCTCCTTCCCCAGGACACTCAGCTGCAGCGCAATGCAGCTGCCACCGCCTGTCATGGGTCCTGTGAAGGGAGGCTTTTAAGACACCAGAGTACTACTGGGTGGGTTCGATTTTTAAAAATCAGGAGACCTCTCCCGGCAGTTTGGAAGATAAAGAGACTTTGATGTGGAGCAACCTCCTCGGGTGATCAAAGAAAGTGATGCTAAAACTGACATTCCTCTCCCGGGCTTCCAGATTAAACACAAACAAGACCGCCTCACCTGTGACAGCCTCAACTCACACCTGGAGCTGATGACGCAGGAGAGGACGGGGCAGGTGGGCTGCGAGGATTAGAGACGGGCATTGTTCCAGCCTGGCCTAATTTGGAGTCACTTTCCTACAGTGAGAACTGCCCTTAGAAATCTCAAAGCCAATACTTTTTTGCTAATGCTGACAGAAATTCCGTGAGCTGGGAGACGGAGCCTCTGCCCATCAATTTTACAAGGCAGCACCGCAGCTCCCAGGCGGCCAGAGTCTGAGGCGGAAGGCAGAGCACTTCATCACGGTGAGAGAACTGGGTTGCTGCTGGGCGAAGCTGCTCCGATCTCACGCTGGCCTCCCCGTGCATTAATAAGCTTTGTTCATCTTCTCTGACACGGAGGACCAGCCCAGTCCGTTCGCCTCATCTTCCAGCTTATTATGCAGCTCTGGCCAGGGGACGGGCTCCCGCTTGTCGTAAATCGCAGGCGGCCTCCTCTCCTGCTCCGGTTGGTCCCGGTGGACCGAGGCTCCTGGGAACCGAGGCTCTCTGTACCCTGCAGCTCCGCAGATGCCCCGGATGTACGAGCTGCAGTTCCTCCGTTCATGATCGTGTTTTGGTCAGGGACAAAATCCCACGGCCCACTAATGCCCCCCGCAGCCAGTGTGAGACAGAGGGGACCATGCGCAGCTGTGGGAACTCAGGGGGAAAGGAACGACTTTCCAGGTAAGGGGGATGGAGGGCATCTGGACGGGGTCTCAGCACTGAGCCCTCTGACCACGCAGCCACTCAGCCTGGAGTTGGCCTGGAGGAAGAACGAAGCTGCTCGGTAAGAGGGAAGAACACGTGCTGCAGCCGCGGCGCAGGCGCAGGGCCACAGATGCGTGAGCCAGCTACGGAGTGCGCGGCCGGCCGCCCCTGCCGGGTGTTACGCACCACGCCTGCTGGTGCGGGGCTGGCCTTTGTGCTCCTGGAAGCAGAGTGGGTTTGTTTACACAAGCAGAACCACAAGCGTGTGATGGGGCCTTGTGCTACAGTGTAAGGGTGTCTATGACATTGCTAGGCCTCAGAATTTTCCAGCTCTGGTATAGTTTTTGGAACCACTCTGTTCTTGTGGTCTTGTTAGCCGAAACGCCACCATGTAGCGGCATGATTAGAGCTCAAAGCGTCCATGTGTTGGGTCGATGGATGGGTAGGAAAATGGGAAAAAAAGAATTAAGATATATCATGTATCGATGCAAATTCCCCGTGAGGAATGCGACCCCTGTGTATATCTAGAATGTACCAATATACTTAATTAAAACAAAGCAAACAAGTTACTGTAGAACATTGTCCTATTTAGAGATACATAGCTGTATGAGTCTTGACACATAGGTAGTCATGCGATCGTTCCTGTAAGCAGGATGCATTAGAATTTAGCCACCCTGAAACACCAGCCTCGTGATCATCCTATCTCCCTTGCTATAGCCTTGGGCAACCAATGCCCCATTCCCCATCGGTTTTGTCTTTTTGAGAATGTCATGCTAAAGGTGTAATATGTAGTCTGTACACTTTTGATATTAGATTCCTTCGCTCAGCATCATGTCTTTAAGATTTGGCCAAGTAGTTACATGAATCAATAGTCCTTTTCATTGCTGAGTAGTATTCCACTGTATAAATATACCACAGTTCATTTAATCACCCACTGAGGGACATTTGGGTTGTGTCCAGTTTTAGGCCATTGAGGATAAAGCTACTAAAATTGTCCACATCCAGGTTATTATGAAAAAAGGTTTTTATCTCTATAGAACAGTTTCTCAACCTCAGAACTGCTAACCTTGACATTTTGGGATTGTTATGGTTTATGTCTAGTTGTCCCGCCTCATGCAATCATGGGGCGGGGACTTCTAGAGTTTGAGACTTGATTCATGATCTAGTGGGATTATGTGTTTTAGTACAGATGGGATTATGGGTCTGAGTCCTTCTGGGATTATGGGTGTGGCCTAAGGCACATAGGCTGAGGCAGAGAGCCTGAATGTAATATAAAGAGAGACAAAGAGACAGACTCCTGTTGTTCCTCTCTGCACTCTGGTTGATCAGTTGCTTCTGTCACAATTGTTGCTGTTCTGCCGCCGTGAACTGGATGCTCTCTGCCCTGCTCCACTCAGCCTTGGGCCAGCCGAATATGGACTGAAACCTCCAACAACTGTGAGCTAAATAAACCTTTCCTTCCTTCATTTTGGGTGTCAGGTATTTGTCCCAGCAACGAGTAAAAAGTAACTGAGACAGGGATATATATATATATATATATATATATATATATATATATATATATATATATGCATGCATGCTGTGGGAGGCTGCCTTGTATATTATAAAATATTTAGCAGTGTAGCTGAATCTTACACACTTGATGCCTGAGGGACTCTTCCAGTTGTGAAAATATTTCCATAGACATTGTCAAGTGCAGTAATCATCCGGTTGAGAGCCACTGTTCTCAGGTAAAGTAGGAAGTGAGTTTCCGGAATCAGAGCGCAGGCGTGCAGTTCTGCGTTCCCCGGGTAGGTGAGACCCAACAGCTCAGCACCCTTGCCAATGCTTGACATTAGCAATCCTTTTCTGGTGTGTGATTTAATTTGCATTTCCCAAATGACTGATGGGGTTGAAAATCTTTCCATGTGTCACTTATGTGTCCTCTTCATTTATTTATTTTATTTATTTATTTTTGTGGAACCGGGAATTGAACTCAAGCCCTTACGCCTGCCAGGCAAGCGCTTACTCTACTGAGCTATCTCCCCAGCCCAGCTGTATGTCCTCTTTAGAGACTATATGAAGTTTCTCGCTCATTTTTCATTATTCAGTCTGGGTTTATTTTGCTCTTGTTTTTCTAGGATCTTGAAGAGAGAATGTAGATGAATGATTTCAGGCTACCCTTCCACTGTAAGCATGTATTATAAGTTTGCCTCTAAACGCTGATTTTCCTATTTTTATATATTGTATTCCTATTTTTGATGAGTTCTAATTCATCTTTTAATGTTTTTATTTTTTTAAGTTCTTTGAGACTCACTCCCTGATCCATGAAATATTTGTAAAAGTTTGGCTTATTTTCCAAACGTCTAGTGTTTGTGATCAGTATGTTACTGAGTCCTTGTTTACTTCTACTACAATTAGAAGACACAGCAGGTATGACTTACATTTTTGCCACTGTTACATTTCTTCTTATGAGCCACCATATGGCCTGCCACGGAAAATGTTTCAAGTGTGTGGGAAAAACCATGTATAATATTATTGCTGGGTAGAGTGTTACAGTGCCACGTAGACTCCACCGAACGATAATACCGTTCAATTCTGCCGTGTCCCTGCTGCTAGCCTGCCCATCGGCCTTCCAGCCACTGATACTCCCAGTTCTATTATTACTGAGAGTAACAGTAATGACTGGACACCACCAGTCACATCTGGGATCTGCCGAGTTATCTCTAGTTCTGCTTGAGTCTCGTGTCATGCATTTTCAAGTTCTGTGGATGCATCCACGTATAGCATTGTTATATCTGCCCACTTCATTAGTTTTATCATTGTTATTCCCTCTTTATTCCTGGGAGTTTTCTTTCCTTTAATATTAATATAGCCATTGAAGGTTCTTTGGGTTACTTTTTTCATGGTATATGTTTATGTATCCTTTTAGTTTTAACTTACCTCCTTATATTTAAAATGATTTTCTTATACACATCTTAGGTTCTACATACTCGTGTTGAAAGTGCCTGTCTTTTAATATGTATGGGCTAGTCACATTTAGCAGGTTTATTGGTATGTTCAGATTTGCCTCCCACTAATCTCTTGTCTTCTCTTTGCTTCCTCTGTTACTCTTGCCTCTAGTTCCTTTTACAGTAGTATTAACATCTTGTGGTTCCTGTAACAACTTACCACAAGCACGGTAAGTTAGTATTCTCTCGTAGTGCTGGAGACCAGAAATCTGCAATCTCACTGGGCCCAATGCAATGAGTTGGGAGGATGGTGCCGCTGTGAATTCCCTAGAGGAAAACCCATTCCTGACCTTGTGGATCTACTTACCGGCTGTCGCTGTCCCTGGCTTGTGGCCACCTACTCCAGGCTCTGTCACTGCGGGCACACAGCCTGTGAAAAGTCCCTCTCAGGAGGAGTGTACCTAGGGCCCACCTGGATCACCCAGAGCCATCTCTTCGTGTGAGGAATTTTAACTTAATCACATCTACACACGAATGCTCCTTCCTTCCTTTCTTCCTTCGTTCCTTCGTTCCTTCGTTCCTTCCTTCCTTCATATAGCAATACTTGCAGGTTCTGGGAAGCAGGGCTTGCTATCCTTGATGACCGTTCCACACACAGTATGCGCCTTCTCAGCCCAGTTAACCATCTTTAGGAGCTCATTTTGATTTCGCTGCATCCCTTTGTGTATATACAGTTTTCATTTTAATGGTTGCGCTAAAGATTACAATATATGGATTTAACTTTCACAGTCTACTTGGAATCTGTGTTTTATTTCTTCAAGTGGAATGTAGAAACCTAAAGGCCCGAGAATTCTTTCTTCCTTTTTATGTCAGAGTCTCTTCTAAGTGTACCTACCTATATTGGAAAACACAACAAATAATGTATAAACTTTGCTTTCAATTGCTACACTTTCTTTGTGGTATTGGGCATTGAACCTAGGACCTTAACATTACATCCTTAGCCCTGTATTGCTTTGTTGTATTCTTAGTTTGGTTTTTTCTACATTAGTTTGGTTAAGGTTTTAAGCATACGTTTACAATGCATAACAGTTACATTCATCTTGTACTTGTTCATCATTACAAATACAAATGCCGTGCCCTACGGAGGAAAGGGATCGAAGATATATACTGTGCCAAAGGAGAGTTGCCTAGGGAGAAAACATTCTCTCAGGCTTTCACAGAGAGCAAACTGGTCAAGCAAGGGCCGTGACTCATCCAGATGGCTGACACCGACAACAGTTCTACAAAGCACTGTACATGGTTTCAAAGTATATCCTGAGGGGATCTGACTGATCTTGAGAGATATAAAAGTTATATGTTTTGTTAAAGGTCTTGCTTTAACTTCCCCTTAATCACCCAGCAGAAAAGCTTAACTACAAGGCATAAAATGGAAAGCTAGATTAGAATGCTGAGCTGTAAAAGTCTTAAATCAACAGCTTCCAACATTGCCAGTTTTACCAATAACCCACTGTGATTAGGGAACACTGGATTATGTGTACAACTACTTTCTCTTAGTTCAATGAGAAAAAAATTTTTTGTGCCAATAATGATTATAAAAATTACAACATCTACACCCTATGCTCTGTATAACTAATAGGAAGACAACAATATACATTGTGTCAAATATTGAAATGTACTACTAACATGTTTTGAAACTGTCACATTGTTGTTTCTTATTAAAAGTAATAAAAAAAATTTTAAAAAGCCAAAAAAGTTAAAAAAAAAAAAAATGCCATGCTCATCATTTTCACTTGCCCACACTTCCTGTCCTCGGGATCTCCCTCCCATCTCTACAGCGTCTGCCTATAGAATCCTACCAAGTGGCTAAATTGCCCAAATTAAGCTTGAATTTGCAATTCTCCTGCCTCAGCCTCCTGGAGTGCTGTGATTACATGTGTGGCCAATGACTTCTGACTTTATTAACCATATTTTCAAAGACTTGAAGATAAGAATCATTTTATTCACTTAGCTATTTATTTTTTTTTCTCTCTCTTTCTTTTCTTCTGACTACAGAACTTCAAACAATCTTTAGCAAGGGTTTTTGGTAGCAACGGTTCTCTCGACTTTTCCCCACTGACACTTTCTCAGCTTTGGCTTGTTCTTGAAGGACTCTCTGCTGGATGGAGAATTCCTGGATGGCAGTTGTTACTTTCAGTGAACTGAACGCATTATACCACTTCTATCTGGACCCAGTAGTTTCTGATGCAGAATTCTATAGTTCAGATTATTTCAAAGAGGGGTGCAGGCTTATGCTGGCCAGGCAAGTGCGTCCCTGACTTTGAAAAGTTCAAGTGATAAATAACACTGCTAAATCACACTTATAGAAAGACAGCAGCTGAGGCTCCTCCTCAGAGCAGCATTCCAAGAATATCCTAGAACCTCAAGGAAGGATTTAAGACCCCAGACTTCTGAGGGGCAAACCATAAAAGACAGATTATCTTCCAATGAGAAGATCATCTCCAGCTGACTCAGCACTAGAGGAGTTTCTTGTTGCTGGGTTTGATATCAAATTATCTTACTTCTAAAGGGTCATTATCTTTCAGAGATACACAGTGAGATGTTTGGGAATGAAATCATAAGGCTGAGGTTTACTTCAAAATGAAGAGAAAGGGGACCAGCGGGGAGTAGAGATGGAACAAAAGAGCAGTGAGCTGGCATCTACGGAAGCTGGAGAGGGAGACACGAAGGTCCATCAAACAACACCCCGACTTGTGCATAATCTGGGGTTGTAGAATAGTAAGAGTTAGAGGAACACATGGGCAAGTAAAAAGTTACTTCTTTCAGAGGAAAACTCACTTTTTTTTTTTTTTTTTTGGCCGGACCAGGGTTTGAACTCATGACCTTGCATTGGCCAAGCAGGCACTTGTGCCACAGAGCTATCTCACTGGCCCCAAAAACTCACTTACTGTTGCTGCCCATGATGTCATTAGGAGCTCTCTGTTGTGAGCTTCAGAAATGTAACAGGAAAAAATGCATTGAAACAAAATGTAAATGAGGAATGCTATTTTTGTGAAAGTTTCACTAAACCTTGCTCAGTGGAAAACATCAAGATGGTAGCGTTCAGGATGCGCATCTAGGGCAGGCTCTCACAAACTAACAGGAAGCCAACAGAATGGCGTATATATTGAATAAACATCCTGTCTAGGTCCCTAAGGAACCTGGGGGAGAGCAGGGGAAGGTATAGATTAAGTAAAATTGGCCATGAGTTCAGATATTCTTGAGTTGGGGGACTGATACGGGGGAGTTAGTTGTAGTATTTGTTCTACTTATACACATGCTATTTAACTTTTCATGGAATGGCTCAAAAAATAAAACACATCTAAAACATGAGCATTTTGCATTAAGAAAATATTACATGATTTTATAAAATGTACCAAGATTGTACCTGTTGCCTCCTTCAGTTCTGCCCTAACCTAGTGCTTTTTGCTCCTCTCTTTCCTCTTTCCCACCCTAGTCTTGTCTGTTGTGTGGAACCACGCTGGGGTCCGGGAGTGGGCCTGGCGTGTGGAGCATGAACATCTGACTCCCGTGGGCAGCGTGAGGATCAGCAGGTGAGGAGCCTGGGGTCCAAAAGAACCCTCAGGCTTTGGCTTTCTGCTTTCCAAGGAAACCACCCTCCAGCGGCTCTCAGCTTCCACCTATGGCTTTCTGGGCCTCGGAGACTGCACATGCGTGTCTGCCCCGCCTGCCACAATCCTGGTACACCTCAGAGTTTGAGTTGGCAAGGGGATGACTCAGCTGTACATAAACTTTCTGACATGAACAGCAGCAGGCTTTTCCCTTATCTTGGTAAAAAGAAATCACTCCCGGTGTTGGTTTTGCTCTTTGTACACTTGTTTTCCATATCCAGAAAAAGACCTGTTGCATTTGCATCTCCGTGCTCACATGGAATTTAATGTGATAGCTACTGAGCACGTGAACACTGAGGGGAACCAAGGAAGGAGCACTTAAATGCTACTGCAGAGAAAAGAGAGGTAAGACAGCACCATCCGTAAAACACGCGTCTCAGCACCTCCTCTCTGCAGGCTGTCTGCTAATTGGAGCAGAAAACAGATTCTGGAGAGAAGTCTATGTAACCGTATTTCAGCCATGCTTTGCTATGTTACAAATGATCCCAAAACTTAGGGCTTAATGCAATAGCCATGTGCTATTTCTCGCAATTCTGCAGTCCAGGAGGGGTTCAGCTACACAGTTCTCCCGCTCCACGTGGTGCCCACAGGAGCTAAGTGTCTACAGTGGAACAGAGAGGGCCTGCTGAGCTGCAGGCCCTGCCTTGTGGCTTTGCTTGAGCTTCCTCACGTTACAGTGGTCACAGGATAGGGGGGTGTTTGCATAATGTTGGCTTTCTGAGCTGGAGGATGTGGAAGATTCAGCCTGACTTCCACAGTTAGCGTTCAGGGGATCCTTGGGCAGCCTGGGAGGTGTGTGGGGGTGGCCGGCTTCTCCAGAAGGAGCTCTACCTGGAGGGTTTCAGCTGGACTTGTCAGGCCACACAGAATGGTTTAAAGGCTTCTTGGTCAGATTTCTGAGCTGCTGACTCCGCTTTCACCCTTTTCTGGGCTTTTCCATTGTTCAGAAAGATGAGGGAGGAAAGGAGCCCCCTAAGTCCTTCCTTTCCCACCTGCACCACACATCTTTTCAGGGATCTCAGAGCTCCAGGAAATTATTAATAGTTTTTCTTCATTAAAAAAATTTGGGATGCTGGGCTGGTGAGATGGCTCTGCAGTCTAAAGCCACGGCTTAGGCAAGCTTAGGCAACCGCAGGGACTGCGGTTCAATCCCAGCACCACACGCTGTGCCAGCCCTACCCCCAGGGCAGGCTGAGCCGGCCATAAAACCTTACTGAAAAAATCTGGGATGCTAAATAAGAGACTGCTTGCAAAGATACTTAACAGAGACTTAGGATGACTGGACTCTCTGAAAGGGGTCTGCTTTCCCACAGTATTTCTTTAAGTTTATTGATCTTTCTTTAGCTGACATATTGGCTAACTCTCCAAATTTTTAAGTCTAGTGGCTGTAATTTTGATTTTAAAAATCCATTTTTTATAGCACCCATGCCACTTTCTGGGGTTCTGTTTCCCAAGGATTACTCAGTCTTGTCTTTCATTTCCTTACACAGTGAAGCATAGCTTTTTACAGTCTGTAGCGAGTAATGCCAATGCGTTCAGTCTTCCCGAGTTTATATTTTGTCTATTACTTCTTCTGCACTGTATCTTTTATCATGTGCTGCTTGCTCATTGATTCTGAACATGATTTGCAAAATAACTTGATTCACATAAAGGCCAAGTTGAAGTTACCTCCCCTTACAAGACCTTTGAAGGCCCTCTCAGTGGCCGGGGTTTGATTCCCCAGCGTGCAGCGCTGGCCCCGCCCCGGGGTGCACTGAGAGGGCACTGGGCTTGGCGGCGCGTGCCTGTAATCCCAGCACTTTGGGAGGCTGAAAGCTGCAGAATCCCTAAGAGCCCGATCTACATAATGAGACCCCGTAGATCCTGTACTAAATACAGGAAAGAAGACAAAAATCCGAGTTTGATCTTCCTCCAATAAGTCATATACTTAAAGTAAGGTAGGATTTCTTTATCCTCCCCGGTGTTATTCTTTGCAATGGCTGATACACTGTGTCACTTTGAGAAGTTCAGAAGTTTAGCTCAGCAGGGGGCCAGAGGGCTTGTTTGTAAACACTCTCATCCTGAGCAGGAGCAGGGCCCCAGGGGTGGGTGGCAGCCTGCTTACAATCTCAGGGAGGAAGCCAGGGTTGGTCCCCCATGGCTCTTGTTGTTTTTGCTGTTTCCCACCATCTTGGCCTGTTGCCCTTGTGCCCTTGTGCCCTGCCTTCTTGGTGCCAGCTGATTAAGGGCCGCAACCGCCACACACTGTGAGCTGAAAACACCTTTCCTTTTTAGTTTTGGATGTTGGGTGTTTTATCTCAGCATCAAGAGAACAATAACAAGACATAGTCCCTTGCCCCGGGAAGGGTCTGCTGCTACATTTCTTGCCTAGAGCTGCGCCGGGTTTTTACTGTCATCATCACCCACCCTTCCTCAATCGCTATCAGACCGTCAAAGAGAAAATTCTGACTTTCTGGAAATCAAAAATGCTTCCAGGGACAATACAGTCTTCTCACTAATTTCTCTAGGTTCCCATTTTAAATTTTGGCTTTACTGTTCTGTCATCCAGCTATGAAGATGTTTCTCTTTTTTTCCCCAGTCATTTTGGTTGCTTTCAATAGAGAAGTTGATCTTAAAAATTTTCTACTATCAGTAGAGGTGCAGCGTGGTGGCGCACACCTGTAATCCCACCACTTGGGAGGCTGAGGCAGGAAGATGAGCATGAGTTCGAGACCAGCCTGGGCTACAAAAGTGAGCTCAAGGCCAGCCTGAATGGCATAGCAACATCCTGTCTCAAAAACACAAAAAAAAAATTTCTACTATCAGAAACAAAAACTCTTCCATATTGTTAAATATGACCCCAAAAACCTGAGTGCTTTTCATTACTCCTACACATCAGTGTGGAAACTGAGGCCCAGGATAGCAAGGTTAACACGGCTGGGAAAACTCCTTTCTGACTCCAAATATTTTCATTCCATTTATTTGAATAATAATCCTGACCAGAGTAACAAGTACATTCAGTGGCCAGTTCTTAGGTTCAAATTTACTTAGAAAGGAGTGAGGGTTCTCAGAAAATAAACAATTCTTTGGCTGGGACAGTGACTATACAGAAATTTCCAATGGTCCAAACTAGAATGTTTTGAATAACAAAATAAGGAATGTGGTATTAGATTGTAACTTAAAGTATAGAACAATTAAACAGAAGACCATAATGTGATAGACAAAGGATTAAATAAGCAAATAAATGAGGGGAAGGAAACAAGTCTTTCTTACAGAGAATCCTAAATAATGCAGGTAGATGCTTATACCACCACCACCACCACCACCACCCCCACCCTCCACCCAACCCCCCCACCACCCCCCCACCCCCGGGGAGCTGGAACTTGATTCACCTTCACCTCAGGGTGGGCTGAACTTCATGACTTGTTTTTATTTTAAAGAACAGAGTACAGGAAGGGGAAATACTTTAGAGAGGAGAAAGAGGACACATGCACCTTAAGCAAGGAAGGAAGTTTAATGTCACCAGCGTCGGGGCGTGTCTAGGGCGCTTGCCTCTGACACCATGAAATGACAGCAGCTCTTCCTTCCTCTCCCCCAAGCCCATATCTGACCATGCTAAAGTCTAATCATGAAAAAATATATACGATAAAGCCGTGTTGAGGAAGGGCTACGTGATACGCCTGGACAGTTACTCCGCAAAATTGGGACTGCACGAGAGACAGGTAACAAACCATCACAGATCCAAAGGGACAGAGGGGACACCGTGACTCACTTCTAAGCTGTATGCTGGACTGAATCCTGGAGCCGAAAGTAGATTTTAGTGGAGAAACTGATGAGATTTGAATAAAGTCTACAGTGTACTTACTTTCATAAACCAGTACTGGGTTTTGAGCTTTTACATACAATGAACCATAGTTACATAAGAAGTTAGCAATAGGAAAAACCAAGTGAAGGACATATGAGACCTCTTGGCTTAATCTTGGCAACATTTCTGTAAACCTGAAAGTATTCCACAATAAAAAGTTTCTTTAAAAGAACCAATGTGGGGGCCGGCGAGATGGTTCAGTGGTCTAAAGCGCCTGCTTAGGAAAGCTCAGGCAACTGCAGGGACTGCGGTTCGATCCCCGGCACCACATGCTGCGCCAGCCCCACCACCAGGGCAGGCTGAGCCAACCATAAAATAAGTAAATAAAGAAACAAACAAGCAAACAAATAAATAAAATAAAAATAAATAAATAAATAAAAGAACCAATGAACCTACATTATAAGGCCTACCAGAAAACGCAAGAGTTATACCAAAGCTATTGTTTAATAATAATTGTACTAAAACCTTATTTCCTTTTCATCGAGATCTTTAAGGTCAGTAAGGCAGAGCCACAAATCCCCACCTAAGAAAAGAGCAAAACTTAAGAAACAGAGAAATTCAACGACTGTCCAACATTCTAGCTGAGCATAGAAATACTCATTCCTAATCCCAGAGATGGATGAAACTCAGGCTCATTCCTTTGGAATCCTCCTCTTCCTCTGGAGCACTGCAGGCCACTGAAGGACTTGTGGAGATCCAGCGTTTTCCTTTCAGCCTACCTGATGTCCCAGTGTAGGCCAAAATCCCATCCACACATGCGGCAACTAGCGCAAGTACAATTATCCAACTGAGACACACTAGAAAAGGTGTTAGGTTGTTTTACTTTTTTAGCTCAAGCCAGTACCTTACAGGCTTTCAGGCCCCATAACTAACTCTCTTCTTTCATCTTGAACGTGGTGCTCATCACTGGGGTAAGTCCCCTTTGGCATGAATAGCCATCACGCCCCTGTAAGACTCTGAGCCTCGCTTGCTGCTGAGTAGCAAGTGGTAGAGTTGGGGCTTCCACAGTGCTTTTGGGCTCCAGTATCCTTTGCTGTCCTAGTGTCCCCAGGGCTGAGGAACAGGATGTGCCCTCACAGTAGGACCTTAGCTCAACGGTGGTCCAGTGGTCCCCAGGGCTCCTTTGTAACAAGGTCCCGGTGTCTAAGGTACCCATGTGTTATCTATTCTCTACAGAACAATTGTGTTCTTTGTTCTTGGAAAATTTAGTGTCTGGGCATTATCCTATTTCAGTCTTCATTAGCCCAGGCACTTGTATTTATTTTGCTTCAGATAATTATCAGCCTTACAGAGTGACAACCAGCCGAGGTTCATTTTCAGGAGAAAATAACCCAACAGTTAATAATTACATATCTCTGTTTTAAAAGCAACTTCAGTTTGCTTTAAAAGAAAGAAAGAAAGAAAGAAAGACCTCAGCTTCTCAAGCTGGTATATTTTAATGCAAATGAATATTTGCTTGTGAGTCTCTTACCTGATTTTATACCACCCCTTAATGTCAAAATAGGTCAGAGGTAGAGTAAGCTTCCTGTGCTCCTGGTCTCCTGGGCACAGCTACGCTTCTCTGGCAGTGGCTTTCAGTGCCAGTCAAGAAGGAGCAAGTACGTGTGGACACATGGCCAGCTCACTAAGTAATCATCAAACGAGGAAGCTTTGCAGTGTATGTATGTCGGGAGAACCGCAGCCCGGCTGCGGGTGGCAGGTCAAAAAAGGACTCTATTCACTGTGGTGAAAGTAATACTTAGCCCAATGTTGAATCAGGTTCTGATTCCTGCCCTGAGCTCTAACACTGGAACCGAGCAGGAATACAGGTGATAAAGGACCAACGGGGAAGGGAGGGAGGGCCGCAAAACCCAGTGCAGCAAGGAGGAGGAGGAGGAGGAGGAGGAGGAGGAGGAGGAGGAGGCTTCCCCACGGCTCAGAGGGCATGGAAATCACCTGTGGGAGTGGCAGTATTAAAAAAATCAAAAACTCATTCATGAATAGAGAAAGTAAGGAATGTGAATGGTGACTATGTCCCCAAAGCCTCGACAGCTCTCATACTCGATCACACTGCAGCAATAGCTCTTAGCTCTTCATCCAAATACTGCCTCGATGTCCTATTTGAGCTGTGGCCTGTCAGTGCCCAGTCTGCACCAGCGCCTTTCCTCACTCTAGTCTCTCCTCCCATGCCTCTTACACTATTTTCATTTCGGTGCACCCAGTGCCATCAGAAACTCAGAATCTCCAGTGTAAGCTGGGGTCCCGTTTTGTACGCTGGCTGGTAGGTGACACAGAAGCTGCCCCACCAAAAAGAACTGCTCATTTTCTCCCTGGTGAGTGAGAGCTGCTTGGGAGCCCCGCGAGAGCCTGTAAGATCTGAGCTCTCTGGCTGTGTCTGCTCAAGTCTACAATGACCCCCAAAGCTTGAGTTTTCCTTTCAGTTCAGTCAATCAAACGACTAAATCATTGAGAAGGAAAAGCAATGGAGCCTGCTAAGCAGTGGATGAGTCACTTGGGAGGTTCTGAGCGGACGTGGCTGCTGGTGCATTGGTTTAGGCTTAGGAGATGCACCTGACAGTAAGGATACGTAGAAGGGTGGCAGACACCCGCCCCCAAGGCCAGGATGCCGCTGGCCTCATTTGGATTGCATTTATTTTTTTATTTTTTTAAATGATGTCTAAACATGGTGGAAAAACAAGGGAAGTAGCACTTGCAACCACAGACTTGTCCTTTTTCCCAACATCTTTTCTTTTTCTTCAGTGTATTTAGGAGAGGGTCTACAGGGTCTCACTATGTAGATCAGACTGGGAGTGATTCTGTTTTCAGCCTCGCAAGCACTGGGATTACAGGTGTGCCACCATGTCCAATCTCAGTGGCCACCTTTGCATGGGAGTGGGGGTGGGGGGATGGGCACAGCACAAGATGCTAGGAGTCGAACTCCAACCGCTACGCTCTGCCTAAGCAGGCGCTTTAGTCTGCTGAGCTATCTGGCCAGCCCTGGCCTCATTTGGACTTAAAGATGAGCTACACTCTTTTATCACATGCATTTACACTGCATTATTTATTATTAGGTACTTATATTGCATCATCATGTTTACTTAATCAAATAAAGTACTCTTATTTTGGACTAAGCAGAGACTATAAAGGCAGATATTTAGTGGTAGAAAGGCTTAGGGCAAAAAGAAAAAAAAGAAAAGGACGCAGGGAAAACCCGAGGGAAGTACTCTACGCCAGAGTCACAGCGGCAGGAGATGACCAGCGCTTCTCTTCAAATCTCACCTTCAGGGAGCACCTAGGGCCGACGTTGGAGCCCAGAAAGGGCATGCGTGCCCTTGCCTGCACCCCAAAGCCGCGCTGCCTGTCTTCCATGTTGCAGCCAATGCCTCCCTTTCAGTGACACAGATTTCCCATTCCTCCATTCCCCTTCCTCACACCACCCGGATGAAGGATGCTAGGCGGATGTTCCGCTATCAGAATCCAGCGCAGCTCGCACTGAGGGTTCAAACCAAGCGTCCTGAAAACACTCAGGACTTAAGAGAGGACGGTGACATCCCGCAGCACCCCCCATCCCCCTCTGCTCCTCACAAACTACACCTTTTTTTCCGGAAGGCATTTGAGCAAGGACCTCTGTGCCTCCTACCCAGTCAGGCCCATCCTGTTTGGCTGCTAGCAAGTGACACCAGGAGGTGAACTTTGGCCAGGCACCTAGGGCGAGGCGGAAGCTGGGTCGGGGGATGAGCACGGGGTCTACTGCACCGGGTGGGGAAGCACCCCTTCTGCTCAGTGCCCATGGTGCAGGAGTCAGGGGTGCTGTTGCAACACCGGTGCGTCGGACCAGTCCCCCTGGAAATGCGATTGCGTCCAATTCTAAGCTTCTCTTCAGTGTGAAAGCACGATTGGTTTAGGTCGACTGTCAGTTCCACAGAATGGCTGTCGCAGCTCCAGGGGACCGCGGGAACCAGCTAGAAATTGTGCTCCAGCCCACCTTGCCTGTCCTGCACCAAAGGCCTTGAAAGCAGGGTAAGGGGAAAAAAGAGAGCCCCGCTAGGAAAGGGGGAAACCCCGCTCCTCCCTCCCCTGACCCGGACTCCTGACCCGTGCATGCTACGCGCTGGTGCAGCATCCACGCTGGAATCTATAAATGCAGGCCATTCAGCGGAGGTTAAGAAAACACAGGCGAGATTTAGTTTCTTCACTGTGGCCGGTGAAAGGGACTCGGAGGTCATCCCCACCCCCACGGCCCTGGCTTCCCCCTGGCAGCCACCTGGTGAGCCCTCGCGCCCCACAGTGGACCTTTGTGTGTCAGGGAAGGGAAGGGAAGGGATCTCATTCTGTTTCCTCCATTCACGAGCGACTCGCTCTGACGGCAGGAAAGAGCAAGGTGCTTTGCGGAGTTCCAGCCTCCGAGATTGGCAGCCGTATTATCCCCGGCTCCCCGGGAAGATGCTTAAAGTGGTGCCCCACAATGGGGTGCCATTCTCCGTGGATGTGTTTGGGTTCACACCCTCGACCCAGAATTTCTGGGGGGTGAAAGTTGTTCCGAAGGGGAGCTGTGTAACACAGCCCTGAAGACCTTTCGAGGGATGGAATTCAGCCGAGGCCAGCCAGATCCCACTCGGTCATAATTAAAAACAAGGCAAATTGTACTACTTTTTTTTTTTTTTTTTTTTTTTTTTTTTTTTTTTTTTTTTTTTTTTTTTTTTTTTT
>PVKN010017023.1:0-17548 GCA_004027915.1 Capromys pilorides | reverse complement strand
TCAAACAGAAGGAAAGAAGTGGAAAAAAAAAATCCTTCCAAGGATTCAGTTGGGACCCTGCCCAGCCCCAGCTCCATCCTAAGCCTCATTGGCTTCATCAACTTGTTTCTTTTTTGAGACAGGTTCTCCCTATGTAGTTCAGGCTGGCCTAGAAGTTGATGCAATCCTCCTGCTTCAGCCTCCTAACTAGTGGTGACTACAAGCATGTGACACCACGTCTGGCTTTGTTTGCTTATCTTTCACATGCACGTTTTCATACTGTGAATGCTCATTTATAGAGAAAACAGGTGGTGTTTTCCTTGTTTTTCAAATATTTCTATTGAGATACAATTTGCATGTCATGAAACACACCATGCTAACTGCATTTTGGTGGTTTTTATTAAACATACTGAGCTGTGCAGCCATTGCTACAACTCGATTTTTTGTTTTGTTTCAATAATAGCTCTATGAAGGTATAACTCATGCTCTGTTGATCTCATCCATTTGAAGGTACAATCCAGTGGGGTTTTTAGTGGATTGCCAGAGTTATTCAGCTATCCCTGCTGGCTCATCGCTCCCCAAAGAGAGAGCCCTAAGAGCAATAGCAGCCCTGCCCCACCCTGCCCTGCCCCGGCCCCATGCCTTGAATCTCTCTGTCTCAGTTCTGGACATTGTTGTCTCCCATGGAAGAAATGCCGTGCCCCAGAGCTGTTTGTGGCTAGCACCTGCAGTGCGGAGCTGAAGTCGTGCAACACGGTTACTAGAGAGACCCAACACAGAGGACAGAGCTGACAGTGTGCTTGAGACTGACAAGTGCTGGGGCATCCTGATGGCCCACAGGAGGCGGCCTCTGTGACGGGGCCCAGTTGAGAAGGAGGACATGGAAGCAGGGTACCCATGAGTGCAGGAATAGCCTGCGGTCCTGAGGGTGCTCTTGTCTCTCTTGCTCCTGAGACACGCACTGATGGAGGAACAGGTGGACAGCCACCTGCAGAGGCATCGCGATGAGATTTACAGCTTCCACCAGGGCCTGGCCTACGTAGAGGAGAAGATGGCCTACCTGTCATATGAGCAGGCCAAGGAAGTATGGGTGAGAGGGCCCTTCCCCACCACCCATCCCTGGGGTTGGAACCTTTGCTGTCACAGGGTACCATGTCTGTGCCCAGGGCAATGCCTGCTTGCTTGACTGCTGTGGGAGAGCAGGGCCTTTGGCCTGAAGAGCAGGGGTGGGAGCTGTTACGCCTGTGTGGGACACTGGTGCTGCTGGTGCAGGGAGGGCCTCCAAGCACTCTTGCCTTGTCCTGGCCTCTTGCTCCTGCTTCAGACCCATGCCCCTTCCTCCTGTCTGTGGCTGGCCCACGGGCAGCTGGGGTCTCATTCCCTGATGTACTGGGCAGGCTCTCTCTCTCTCTCTCCCCCTCTCTCCCTCTCTCTCTCTCTCTCCCTCTCTCCCTCTCTCTCCCCCTCTCTCTGTTTGCCACATACAGGAGGTCATGGAGGCTTTCAATAGTCGGCTGGCCCACCTGGAGGCCCTGCAGCAAGCTGTTCAAGTGGAGGTGACAGCGAGGCTTTGGAGCCGACCCGGGCAGCTTTTGCTCCGTTTCTTGAGCCTGCTGTTGGTCCTCGCCTGTGCCATCCTGGCGTGTGTGTCCACCATATGTTCCTGCCCGTTGCCCTGGGCCAACAGGCGTCTGCGCATGTGCACCATGCTCGTGCTGCTTGTACTGGGGGCTCTGGCCTGGCAGAAGCGACACACCATTGCCTGGAAGGTGTGGATCCCTGCCAGGTGGAGGCTGGATGCCAAGAATGCCAGGCCTTTGCCAGGAGGACCTCATGGGGCCACAGTGCCACCTTCCTGAGTTTGCCAGTCCCCTCCCTCCTTCTGCTGTCCTTCCTTCCTGATTCACTGATCACCAGCGGACACCAGCCTGCCTTGTGCCTCCTTCCATGTTGTCACCTGGAGGCATGGGACTGGTGGAGATTAAAGTCCCATCAAACTGGTCTCTGTCTCCCTCACCCCCTCTAGAGATCTAGCACCAGAACACAGTGGCTTGGGGCCCCACGCGGTGGTGGCAGCCTGGGACATGTTTGGTTCTGGCCAAGAGCAATTCCATTTATTTCACAGGGACAGAAGAAAGGGGAAGAGGTGTCTAGAGCCATGGCAGGCAGGTGGGAGGTAGCCCTCATGCAGGTGACACCGAAGACACAGAGGAGGCCTCTGTTTTGGAGGTGCTAGAGAATTCGGAGCTATCTTCAACCTTCTTTCCAAAAAGTTGCAAGATGCAATTTCGAAACTGGAAGGACAGAAAGTGTCACTCAGCACAGCAGGCAAGTCCAGGCCACTGTGTGGAAGGCAAGGTTTAGGACATCGCTAAGTGTCACCTGAGTGACTGACTGCCTTTCCTCCCCCCACAGCCACATCTGCGTGTGGGGTGAGGAAAGGTCGGGTTGTTCCATGGCCACAGAATGGTCATTTGCACTCCCGAATTCAGCAGAGGCTGGTGGATGCTGGGCATGGCATTGCGTCCCCCGGAAGCTGGGTTCAAGTCTTAGCCCCTGGAAGCTGAGAGGTGACCTTGGGAGGCTGAGATGAGGGGTTGCAATTTGGGGGCCAATTATGGTGACTTAGCAAGACTCTGTCTCAAAGTAAAGAATGACAAGGGCTGGGGGCAGAGCTCAGGGACACAGCATTGCTGGGCTTGGCCCCCGGGCCATAAAACTTGAGACTCGTGTATTCTGACCCAGGCATGGAAGGAAGAAACAGAGGCATGGAACACCAGGTTTGCCCCAAGCTCCAGCCATGAGGACAGGCATGGGGCTAGTTGAGGACCCTGAAACTGAGCCTGGCCTAGAGGACTGGGAGGGTTTTGATCTCTGTTATCTTGGCCTCCCAGTTTGCCATGAGGCACCCAGACCAGCCACATAGCATGCAAATGTGGTGCAAGATGTTTGCCTAGAACGTGGACGTGGTGGCACATGTCTGTAGTCCCAACACCCAGGAGGCTGAGGCAGGAAGATTGTTGTGAGTTCGAGACCAGAGATCCTGTCTCAATAAGACAAAAAGACAAAACAAAGAGAAACGGATGTTTGCCTAGAGGCTCAAAGGCATCAGAAGCTGTCTACTCGCACTGATGGTCAGGGGGGCCAAGCCTAGCGCTCCCTCGTGCAGAGCTGTGGCTCTACGGCTGAGCTCCACGCCGGTCCTCTTACAACACTGAGACAGTGACTGCCATGGTGACCGCCACCCTCCTGCCTCAGCCTCCCAAGTGGCTGGCTATTGGCATGCACAGCATACCCAGCACTTTGAGGCACTCTAGGCAACAAGGGGAGTACTGGGCTCAAGGTAAAGACTGGGTCAGGGACACGGCAGTCACCTCCCTTTCCTCTTCCTGCACCTGTTGTATTTGTGACCCTTTGCACAAACTCTAGGCCCGTTCCTCTCTCAAACAAGAGCCTTGAACTCTGACAGAACAGTGTCTCCGTATGTCAGCCAGTTTCTGGTGGCCTTCAGTTCCTCCTGTCCCCCAGATGCTCCACAGAGAAGGGCACCAGCTGGCGGGGACGGCTGAGGAACTCAGTCTCCAAATTCAGCTGGCATCGACTTCACCCAGCACTCACACTGTGCCACAAACAGCCAGAAAAAGCCTCCATGTCCTCGTGGCAGCCGGTACCCGCAACTTCCCCCACCCAAGGCAAGATGGAGTAATGCTGCAGAGCAGGGGGCCCCGGGGAAGCCTGCTGCACCAGCAGCGCACAGGCCATCCCAGAGGGGTTGCCAGAAGAGGGGCGGGAAGAAGCACGAGGAGCCGTGAGCCAGGTAGCTCCGGGTTCCTGAGCTTCAGCCAGCCCTATGCCCCGTGTGAAGATGGCAGTCAGGCAAGGGAGAAGCCCCCTAGGCCGGAGAAGGAAGAGCTGGTGCCAGGACGCTCCGGAAGCAGCCAAGCCCTTGGCTGCCCAGTCCCCTGGCCATGCTCTGAGGGCTCTGCACTCGGCTCCTCGGCACTCGGAGTTTGCTTACCTGCCGGTTCATGAAGACGTAGATGATGGGGTTGTAGATGGTGGCACTTTTGGCAAAGTAGGATGGCAGGGCAGCCACCAGAGGGTGGAACGCATAGCCAGGGTGGGCAGTGGCAAAGCACGCGAAGAAGGTGTAGGGCCCCCAGCAGAGGCAATAGGCGAGGACCATAACCACCACCATGCGGGTCACCTCCTTCTCAGCCTTCTGGGTAGACTCAGACTCTTTCTGCTGCTTCGCCACCTGTGGGAGCCGGGCCACTGAGTGGGGACAGGCCCAGGATTCTGCCTCTTGAGTCTCGAGTTGTGGCACTAAGGTTGTAACCAGGCCATAGGGACAGCCAGGTCCTACCCACGCTCATAGAGGAGTCCCCTGGGCAGGCCTCAGAGCTAGGCCTAAGAAACCCTTTGCCACCTTTGTCCTTGCCGGTGTCACCTGCCCAGCTCCTTTGCACTTAGCATGCTACTGGGGTATAGCAGCATGGTAGGGGTGGGGCACTTGCCAGGCATGCTCAGGGCATTTACAGAGAGAGAGAGACAGAGAGACAGACAGAGAGAGAGAGAGACAGACAGACAGACAGAGACAGAGACAGAGACAGAGACAGACAGACAGAGACAGAGAGACAGAAAGACAGACAGAGACAGAGAGACAGAAAGAGACAGAGACAGAGACAGAGAGAGGAACAGACAAAGAGAGACAGACAGAGAGAGAGACAGAGAGAGAGAGACAGACAGACAGAGACAGAGAGAGGGGACAAGGACAGGCAGGAGCACAGACTCGGGGGAAGCAGGGAGGGGCAGCTCCAGCTAAGGCAGGCTGGCAGGGAGCTGGCTGGGATCCCACGCCTCCAGCTTTGGGGCCAGTGGTGGCCACCTGTGGGCAGGAGTTTAGGTCAGCCAGCCATGTGGAGAGGAGGCCTGTGAGGCCGGATGCATGGGCATCGGCTAAGTGGGGCCTGGCTCATGACCAGGCGATTGTGGGCAGGGTCCCCACAGGTCACATGGAGAGCAGCAAGTGCCATGGGGGTTGGCTGACCAAAGGACACTTGAAACTGCTGGGGGAGACCCCACCCCCCTCTCCCATGTGGCTGGAGGGGTTGGCTGCAGACAGGGGTGCTCTGGGGCACGAGTGTGTGGGAGAGCTGATCTCTGACCCCTGCGGTCCCCAGGGAAGCAGGGATGGCCCCCCCACCCCCACCTCTCTCTAGCTAGACCCTTCCGTGGCGGGGTAGGGCCGGGGCAACGGGCCTCACCGCGCGGATGGCCAGCCACACGTGCAGGTAGCACAGCACGATGATTGTAAGGGGGATGACGCAGCAGGTGACCATGAGCACCATCATGTAGGACTGCACGCCGGGGTATGAGGTGCCGCTGAACACGTCGGGGCCGCAGGATGTCTTCAGGCCGTAGGGCCAATACCTGCGGAGGGTGCGGCCATCCGCCCACGGGGGGGGGGGGCAGGGGGACTCGGCTGAGGTGCAGGCCCCCAGAATATTTTCACCATGCCAAAAGACCCTCTGGGTATGATCTTTGATATGTCTGTTCATTTTTAGGTCCCGCTGTCCCCAAATGGAAACGAATCTCAGGGCCTTCACTATAAGTTGCATCCCCAGCCCTTTTGTAATTTTTCATTGGAGACAGGGTCTCACTAAATTGCCAAGTTGCCTGTGCTGGTTTTGAACTTGCAATCCAGCCTCAGCCTCCCAGAGTGCTGGGGTCACAGGTATGCACTGCCATGCCTGGCTCCGTACTGGTAACATACACATAGCATGCAATTTATCATGGTGACATTCAGTACTTTCATAGCGTTTGTCACGGCTATCAGCATTTTCTGCTTCCTGGGTGTTTTTGGCACTCTGGGGCACCCCTCCTTTCAGAGGGAAGCTGAGGCTCCATCTCATTCAGTCACTGCCGCGCCACTGAAATATTTGGATGCTCCTCTGAGTGCCAACCTGGCCAGGAGGCCAGAACCCCAACAGCCACACCCACTGGCACCCTGGTGCTCTTACCTGCTCCAGCCGAAGATAGGTGGGGCTGTCCACACCGCAGACCAGACCCAGGAGAACACTATGCCCGCTATGGCCAGCTTGGCGTCAAACCTCACATTGCCAAAGGGCTTGCACACCACCAGCCACCGCTCCCAGGAGATGATGGCCAGGGACCAGAGGCCTGTGATGCCTGCGGGGACAGCAGCAGGGTCTTGGAGCCCAAGCAGAAGGGGAACAGCTCCCACTGCAGTGGGGCAGGCCAGCGTCCGAGGGGAGTCCCCTCCTAGCGGGACCTCACCTCGGACCCCCATAGCTCCAGCCCTCTCTCTTCCCCTCCACCTCAGGAGCTGGGGAGGCTGGTCTGCTGTGGTCCCGCAGAGCTTGGACATGGGCAGCTGTGCTGACCCGCATCTGCAGCCCAGCAGGGCATTCTCAGGCTTGTTCCCTCAAGGATGAGTGCTCCAGGGTCCCTGGCGCCCCTCCCAGGGCCACTTGAAGAAGCACGCTTGTCATATCTCTTTCTAGAGATGGGGACTTTTCAGAGTCTCACCCACTTGCTTTACTACACTGAAACTCTGTGGTGTCACTAATGTTTCTAATAAATATTTTTAACACTAAGATTTTCTTTTTTATTTTGGGAGGATTTTTTGGAGACAGGATCTCCTTTTGCAGAAAATTATTTATTAATAATAATAATAATAATAATAATAATCTTACAGATAGGTGAGGTGGAACACACCTGCAATCCCAGCACTTGGGAGGCTGAAGCAGGAGGGTCTCCACAAGTTTGAGACCAATCTGGATTACATAATAAAACCTTGTCTCAATAATAATAATAATAATAATAATAATAATAATAATAATAATACTTTCTTTGGTAGCTTTATCAAAATAATCAGCTGCCTTTGCAACCCTATAGACCTCATTGTTTGCATTTGAAATATTCCTGGAGAGCCAAAGATAGGTGTGGCGCAGAAACTTGGGGAGAGTTGGGGGCTGTTCAACTCTTGCAACAGCCCAAGCCTCTTTGTAAGGAGCTGGGCATGGTGGTGTACATCCTAACCCACCACTTGGAAGGTTGAGGCCGGAGGATCGCCACAAATTCAAGTCCAGCGTGAGCTGAAGGCCAGCCTGCATTACATAGTGAGACCCCATCTCAAAATAAATAAATACATAGATAGATGATAGATAGATAGATAGATAGATAGATAGATAGACAGATAGATAGCAGTGTTCAGTTGGAAGCCCATGGTAGCCCTCATGACCCTGACCCTGATAAACCTAAGGCACAGGTTTCCCTGTTCCCACGGGGCCACTAGCCCATCTTACCACACAGGGAGACAGTGTAGCCCTCCACGACACAGAGAGGATGGCCCAGCACAAAGTAGCCATACACCTGGTTCACCACGCTGATGGTGCTGGCAATGAGTGTTTCCGCCAGGTCAGCGATAGCCAGGTTCACCAGGATCCAGTTCAGGGGGTGGCGCAGCTTCTTGAAGCGCATGGTGGCCACCAGCACAAGCCCGTTGGTGAAGACAGACGCGATGACCACAATGACCATCCAGGTGCTGGTGAGGTGGTACACCCACCTGGGTGCGATGTGGAAGTTGGGGCCTTCGAAGGGGCCTGTGGTCGGGGGACAGAATCGCTGTGGGGTGCCACGATCCTGCCTCTCCTGCACCCCGTCCCTGCTCAGCTGGCTGCTCCACCTGCACCCTCTGTCTGGCTACCCTCTTTGGGGAGCAGAAGCCCTAGAGCCAGTGCTCAGAAGGCCGCGGACACCCGGAGACGACGCCTCTGCCTCCCCTGGTCCTCAGGGTCACTGTGGTTCCCTATGCTACCCCTGTGGCCGTGAGTGTCAAGGGCCAAGCCACCCAGAAGCACGATCCTGTCATGAAGGAGGGTGGCAGTCTCGCTGGCTTGATCACATGACCTAGTGGCCTGCACAGATGCCACGCTCAGGGTAATGTGTTCTGGACAGCAGTGCTGGTGTCACTGTCCCCGAACACTCTCTCAGTGGGGATGAAGGAGACACGGATGTGGACCCTGCTGGTCTCCACCGTGAGCTATCATTCGATTTGGGAACAAGGAAGCAGACGGAGAGCTGCAGCCCTTGTCCCGTGTATGCTGTTGCCGAGAAGCAATAGAAGCCCCGCATCTGAACGAGAGCGCTGGGCCTCACCAGGCCTGGGCCAGCCGGGGCGCCGGGGCCATGAGCCCAGGTGGTCACTCACAGAGGGATCTGCGGGGGACTGCCCACTTGAGTCTGGTGGAGTTCCGGGGAGGACCCAGGCATGTGTCTGACACGCCTCCTCCAGCCTCCAGGAAGCCCAGTGTGGGCAGAGCCCTACGGTGCTAGGCAGCCGCTGGGGATGCAGAGGGAGTCACGAAACTCTTCGGGGATGGATTCCCAAAGCCTTCACAGATAAACCTATGTGGCCTACGAATTCATAAGCTGAGACTGTGTGGTTGGGTGTGGCGGCACATGCCGATCTTCCCAAGAGGCCATGAGTTCGAGGCCACACAATGATTCAAGACTAGCCTGGGCTACATAGCAGGACTCTGACTCAAAACACCAAGACCAACAATGCATAAAAGTATAATAGCTGCAGTTTTATGTTTTGCCATCATGGCAGCTCTCGGAGGCTCCCTGGGGAGCGGTGGCCAGTGGCCCTGAGCCCACTCACCTCGGGTGACATTGCTGTTGGTATAGGTGAACACACTTGCCCGGGTGCTGTCCTCGGGGTCCTGCGCCTGTGCACCCGTGAGCGCATGGGGGCCCCAGCGCTGGGCCATGGCTGTGCAGGCCCTGGCCCTGCACGCTGCAGATGGCACACTTTATAGCCCCGTGGGATCAGCTGGCACTCACCTCGGGGCTCCCAAACTCTTCACCCTCTGATCCCTTAATTGGGCCTGGACTGTGACCTCCCCTCGGGCCAGCGAGCAAGGGCAGGCAGCTCAGAAGGATTTGCGGGGCCAGACTTGGAGCCCACCTGCCCTGGCTCACGTTCCTCGGCGTGCACCCCCCCGCTGTCCAGGGCCTGCTGTCACCTTGGGCAGAGCGTGGGCGGGCCCTGCAGGTGGGGTGCCGTAGGGGACATCCCCAGGCCCAGAGTCATCCTCCCTGCGTAGCCCAGGCTGGCCGTACTTGCAGCAGTCCTCCTGCCTCAGCTGTCAAAGGGCACCACCTGGAGACCCAGCAGAGTGAGGCCCTGTGAGCACACATGTGCCATGCCAGCGGGCACCTCTCCTACCTGCTCCAGGACACCTTCTTCTAGGATCACAAGGCCACAGCCTCTTTGGTGACAGTCTGTAGGTGGCGGGGTGCCACTGGGCCAGAGCTCCATCTCAGTTTCCCTGTTCCTTCAGCACCTCGGTCAAAGCCTCAGTGCCCGCTTCATCTTTGGAGCTCCCAAAGGGACAGCCACTCCTAGGGTACAGGGGAACCCCAATTTGCAGGCTGAGGGCTAGAGCCAGGGGAGGCCTGCTGAGTACCATAGTAAGGACAACTGCTAGAAGGAAAGGGCACTGCCACAGCCTGGCCACGGGGACACCCGAGAGCTTGTACATGGGTAGCCACAGTAGCACCATTCAGAAGAAGCCATGGAGCAGAAACAATCCAAGTCCATCAACAGAAGAGTTGAACACCGGCAGAATATTATTCAGCCTTGAAAAAGGAATAACTGATCATGCTGTATTATAGCTAAATCTCAATGCATGATGCTAAACAAAAGAAGCCAGACACCAAAGCCATGGAGTAGTAGCTGCCACAACAGGCAGAACAGGACATGGGGACATGAGGAGGAGTCCTTAGTGGGGTACAGGAAATTCTTTGTGGGTGATGAAAATGTTTGAGGCAAACAACAAACACAATCTATTTCCTGCTGTTTGACACAGGGTCTCTTTATGAAGTTCAAGCTGGCCTAAAACTTGAGGTGATCCTCCTGCCTTGGCCTTCTATCCCCTGCCTTTATCAACTATACTTCACCTGGGACCCAAGGCCAACAAACTCCCCATCCTGCCCATGGGCCCTTTGGGACACAGGGGTCCGTCAAGTGGGGGTTCAGCAGCGCCTACCCACTCTGGACCCGGCTTGGCCAGGTGATTGTGGTGGCCGAGCTGGAGGTTGGGAGGTAGGAGCTGGTGCTAATTGAGGATTGGGGCTAGCAGGCGATCAGGGCCCAGCTGGCCTAAAGCGGCTTAGCGCCACGCGCCCGCTGGGATCCCCGAGTCCCCTCAGTCCCTGCACCTGGACAGACGCATGCATGCTTATGGGGACGGGGAGGTCAGATGTCAGGCTGCTCCTAATCCATCCTCCTCTCCCTCCGTGCCATCCACCCCAGCTGAACTGATTAGGGTCCCTGGTTGCCTGTCACCTTCATTCAGCCCTCAGCCCCATCCACTGGGCCAGGGGCTTTGTCACTCATAGCCATGGCTAATGCAGTCGGAGGACTGAGACCCGTGCTCTTTGCCTTTGATGGTAAAATCCGCACAATGCGAAAGGTGCCCTCTTTCGTGCAGCTAAGTATGGCTTGGGGGTGGCGATGAGCGGTTACCCCACCCAGCACGCGAAGCCCTGGTTCCCTGGTGCCCCTGCCCTTGGTCCCGTGATTGTGGTGACCTTGGCAATTCTGGTGACCACATAGAGCCACTGTTACAGAATCTGTCTTTCAAGGGCCACCTATCACCTTTGGATTGCATTGAGAATAGATTCAGGTCTGCTGCACTGGCTTTTTTTTTTTTTTTTTTTTTTTTTTTTTTTTTTTTTTTTTTTTTTTTTTTTTGAGGCAGTGTCTCACTATGTAGCCCAGGCTGGCCTTGAACTCCTGGTAATCCTCCTGCGTCAGCCTCCTGAGTGCTGGGATGACACCAGCAGCCTGGCTGTATTGGGTTTCTGACTCACACAACCGTTCATGTCACCTTTCAACCTGGCTGTGTTGGTGGGGATCACCTTCTGACGCCACCCCAGGCCTTTCAGGCTCATTCAAGAAGGCTGCAAGGGCCACCCAGGGTCTGAGTGCAGCTTCCCAGAATGCGAACGGATGAAAACCTGTCACCACCTCCCCAGTTCTGCTCGCTGCAGGGACAACATGGTCCCCAGGCAGAAGACACCCAGAGTTCCCGTAGTTTGCAACTTCATGGCACTCTACTCAGGAAAAGGCTTGACAGTTGCTTTGATCTCTTTTGCTTTCTCTTTTGCAGTTGAGTTTTGTAGGCGGGGTTCCCTCTGTCGCTGAGGCTGTCACTCTGGGCTTTCACCATCGTCCTGCCCCCTCGGAGCTGGGCTACAGGTCTAGGCCATTATGTGCATCCCTATGTGCACTGCACGCTCACATGTGCATGCATGCGTGTGTGCGTGTATGTGTGTGTGTGTGTGTGTGCGCGCGTGCATGCGCATGCGTCTGTTACCAGGGGTTGAACCCAGGGTTTTTGTACCATGCTTTTTTGCGTGTGTTTTGCTACCTGGCCTGGAACTCAGAACCTTGTGCTTGGCAGGCAGCCGCTTACACGACTGAGCTGCTTCCCTGGCCCCTTTTCCCTCATTCTAGACATGATCCGTATTTTCAGTCTGACTCAGAAACAAGCCATAGATGATTGCACTGTAGAATTTCTATTGTACTTAAACTATTTGTTGTTTACTTTTTATTTTGCTATTAGCTTTTCATTCTTTGTCTCCTCCTCCCCATTTTTTGTCTTTTTGAAACAGGGTCTCAGTATGCAGTTCAGGCTGGCTGTGCACTCACTGTGTAGCCTAGGCTGGCCTTGAATCTGCGGTGATCCTCCTGCCTCAGCCTCCTGAGTGCTGGGATGACAGGTGCGCACCCCCACACTGGGCTAGTGTTTACTTGTTAAAGAGCCTTAAAAACATGGCTTTTCCAAAGCCTGCCATAGAAGCACAATGTTGTAGGGTTCTGCCTCATTGGAGTGCCCCCTGGCGGTGAAAGGAAGGAACTCCAGGGCGGCACGTGTATCTGCAGGCGCAGTCTGTGTTGGGTGTATCTGGCACAGGGCCACATCTAAACCCCACCTCGCGCTGTCCTCTCTGCAGCCTGTGGTGACTGCACAACCCTGCTCCAGGAAAGTGGCCGGCAGGGCCACCTGGGAAGCAGGCCACCCTGCCAGCTTGAGGGACAAGCAAGACGCACCACCCGTGTGCTACAATCTGGGTAGTGTCACTTCCCCAGTGCAGCACAACAGGAATGTCAAGACAAGCGTGAGTCATTTTCGTCAGACTTTAGACTGGATTTGGCTTTGAAGCTGGCCTGGGCCAGGGAACAGTTTGTCTGTTCGTCTGTCTGTCCCTGACTCTGTCATTGTCCTTGTCCGCCCCCCTCCCCCTCCCTCTCCCCCTTCTCCTCCTTCTCCTCGTCCTCCTTCTCCTCCTGCTCCTCCTCTTCCTCCTCCTCCCTCTTCTTCTTGTTTTGTGGTGCTGGAGATTAAACCTAGACTCTTAGCACTGCCCTACATCCCCAGCCCCCCTTTTTTATTTTAGGGAAGGGTCTACAGGGTGTTTAAGGTCTCACTACTAGATCAGATTCGTAGAGATCTGACTGTTTACAGCCTCCCAAGAGCTGGGAAGGATTTTTTTTAAGGCTGGCTCAGGCTGGGTTTCTGGTGGATCTGGGAAATGAAACAACGATCCCAGTGCTGGACGGGGATCGCAGGCACAAGCGCTTAAACCACTGAGCTGTCCTGAAAGCCGCCAAGTGCTGGGATGGCAGGCACACGCCACCACGTCCAGTCTCAATTGGTGTCTCAGGCCCAGGGATTGAACCCCTAACTCTTTTTAATTTTTTTCCCGAGAAAGAATGTCACTAAGTTGCCCAGGCTAGGCTTAAACATGCCGTCTTTCGGCCTCAGCCTCCCTGAATGTGAGGATCAAAAGTGTGTGTCGCCTTTTCTGAGGCAGCCACTTCCTAGTTCCCTGGGATTCCTGCACCCTTGCTGGAGGTGGCCATGGGGGCGCAGGCATCACCCCAGCACGCACCAGGCCGTGGTAGGAAGATTCCAGCGAGTTCAAAACCAGCCTGGGCTACATAGCAAGACCCTGTCTCAAAAAGAAACAAACGATTTATAAAAAAGAAGCTCGGAGGGAGGCTGGAGTGGTTTTATGGTCAGAACGCGCCATGGGACCCAAAGGGGCTCCTGCTAGCCAGCCCAAGACGCACCGTAATTGGGGACAGGATGGGTTGAAGACCGCCCATCCGAGAAAGGCTCTCGCTGGCTCGGAGAATGCAGGACTCCGCGCGCGGCCTCCTCCTCGCGGCTTGGGTTTGTCTGCTTGGGTTTGTCCGCGCCGAGGCCCGCCGCGCTGGCTTTTGTTCCAGCCCCTCCCTACTGTTGCCCAGCCCGGCTCTCGGTCGTCCTCTGCTGGCGCCGCGGCTCTGCTTCCCGATTCGATGAAAGTTATTGCGGAGAGAGCCTCGTTTCTCTTGTTTTTTATGCTTCTGCGAGAACTGAGAGAATTCAAGTTTTCCTTATCTCCTCCCTCCCACCTGAGGCCAGAAATCTCATTGGCATTTTTTTCTTTTAAAGTAAAAACAAGTTATAGTAAAATATGCATAAAATAGATTTTGCTATTATAACCATTTTTAAGTTCAAAACTAAATGGCAGTACTATGTTTGCATTGTCTCGTTATCAGTTTTGCTTGTCTACTTATCAAGCCTAGGTCTCCAACTGTTACCTAGGCTGGCCTTGAACGCATGGGCTCAAACGATCCTCCTGCCTCAGCCTCCCCAGTAGCAGGGGCTACAGGCATCCACCACAGCACCCAGCCATATCTTAATGCGAAGATCTACTGAAATCACTGGTTCGATTTTTTAAAAGCTTTATTTATTTATGTTATGACCAGCTCAGCCTGCCCTGTGGGTGGGGCTGGCACAGCATGACGTGCCGGGGATTGAACCGTGGTCTCTGTGATCGCCTAAGTTTGCCTAAGCAGGCGCTTTAGACGCTCAGCTACCTTGCCGGCCCATGGGTTCAATTTGTTGGCCAGTGAATTTTTAAAATTTTCACTCACAGTGAAAATCAGATAAATCTGTATGAGACTTAAACAACGAATTTATTTGCAGGATATAGAAATACAGTAGCTGATTCCCTTTCATTGTTTGCAGCCTAGAGGAAAGGAGTCCTCGCAGAAGCCTCAAGCTGACCCTTGGGGACGGGCCTGTTTCCTCCGGCCTGTGTGTATTTACAGATCCGCCTTGCACTTCCTTTATCTGCTGCCGTGTGTATTTATTTCCTTATCTTCCTTGTGCCCATTTCCTTTATCTGTCTGGCCTTTTGTCTCCATGCAACAAGACATCTTGTTTCCTCTCATTGTTCTGGGCCGGGTCAAGGCTGGGGTGTCCTCTGGCCTGTCCCTGGGGAAGCTGTGACGTGCAGGTCATCAGGGCAGCTCCAGCCCATTTCCTCTGGGCTCAGGCTCAGAGCTGTTCTGCTTTTCTCTTCACAAGTGACTTCACGTTATTAGGAAGCACCAGGCGCATGCGGTGGCCTGGTGCAGGTGATCATTTTGTTCCAGAGGCCCACAGCTCCTGGGGCACAGGAGGGACACAGTGCATCTTTGGCGTCAGCCACCCACATGGGTCTGGAGCTCCACAGACCTGTTATGCAACTCCGCGTCAGCGATACATGTGTTCTAAGTTGAGTACGCGGAAGTCAAGGCGAGTGCCAAACAGGATGGTGCAGTCTGCCATCCCAGCACTCAGGAGGCTGAGGCAGGAGGACCACCTTGGGTTCCAGGCCAGTCTGGGCTACGCAGTGAGTTGAAAGCCGCCCTGCACTGCACAGCAAGACCTGGTCCCAAAGAACCCAAATTAAAACAAAACAAAAGAGCAAGGTCCTCCCAGGCTCTCCAGACCGGTGTGGCAGAAAGCCACTGTGGAGCTGCTGTGAGGTCACGAGTGTCACCGCTATCACTCAGAACGAGCCCGGCCTATGGAGAAGTGTGCTGGTCCTCCATCCCAGGAAGGCTGCCAGGCCCATGGCAGAGACCGTGGAATGGCACCAACAGGAGCCCTGTCACCCCCATGTCTAGGCGGAAACCCACAGCACAGGAAAAGGGCACCACCAGTTGTCCCTGGCGGCTCTGATCAGGAAGGGTGACTCTGTGACAGTGGTGTGTCCACATCTGCGCCCTGAGATAAGCCTGGCTACAGAGGTGTGGCTCAGCGGTACTGCCACAGTGTCCTTTGGGCCACCTCTTGACAGCTGTCTTGGGCGTGACCATGTATTTCTTGAATCACTAGAGCTATTGGCAGACTCAAGATTGTGACACTCCTGTGTGTCACAGGATAAAGATGTCTTGCCGCGTCGAGCCGTGCCGTGGTGTAAGCCCGTCCCAGGAGTCATACGCTGCCAAGGCCTGCCTTCTCTTTGCGTAGTAAAATGCACATAACGTACGATAAGCCATCTTGCTTTTACTTATCTTATTGTATAGACTGAGTCTCCCTATGCAGCCCAGGCTGGCCTGCAACTCTCAGCGATCCTCTTGCCTCAGCTTCTCAACTGCTAAGACGCTGGGTCCGCACCACCACCCCTGGCTTCAATTCAGGATCCCTCCACTTGATCTGCGCTGTACCACATGCTGCCCAATCCCTGGCAACTCCTCAGATTTGTCTGTGAATTGACCCTTTCTGGGTCTTTCTTTTTCTCCTTTTCCTTCCTTCCTTTTTTTTTTTTTTTTTTTCCTTTTGTACTTGGGATTGAACCCAGGGCCTTCACACTGAGCCACATCCTCCCCAGGCCTCTTTAGTTGAATTATTTTTCAGGATATATCAAGGACTGAACCCAGGGCTTCGAGCTTGCTAGGCAAGTGTTCTACTGCTGAGCCAAATCTGCAGCCACTTGTCCCCAGTCCTTTTCAGTTTTTGTTTTGAGATGGGGTCCTGCCGAGTTGTTCAGGTCAGGCTGATCTTGCCATCCTCCTGCCTTAGCCTCCCAGAGCGCTGCGGTGACAGGCATGCACCAGCACATCCGGCTTCTTTCTATATATTTCATGTGGAAGAAATCAATTATGACTTCGTGTGTCTCCCTTTTGAGTATGTTTTTCAGATTTATCCAAAAACCGCCTAGCTCAGGGGCATGTGAACACACAGGTGGGACATTGCTACTGGCATCATTCGGGCTCCCATGCCTTGTTCCAGGTGCCCCTCTCCCATTCCCCACACTGTGTGAGGCTCAACCAGGCAAGGGCCAGAAAGCTCCCATATCGATAGGGTGCTCGCTTGTGGTTCGGAGTACCATGAGTGGCTGAAACAAAAAGACAGCAAGTTTGAGCCTACTTGGGTAATTTAGTGAGTGGGAGAGACCTTATCTCAAAATTAAAAAAAAGTAAAAATAAAGAAGCACAAGGGCTTGAGTTCAATCCGTAGTTGCGCCAAAAAAAAAAAAAAGAAGGGGATTGGACATGCAGTTCAGTGGGAAAGGACTGGGTTCAGTCCCCAGTAGCACCCCACACAAAGACTACAATAAGCGAGCAGATGGGGTGGTGCCACACGTAATCCCAGCACTGAGGAGGCTAGAGCAGGAGGATCTTGGGTTTGAGGCCAGCCTGGGCTACACAGCAACTTCAAGGCCTGCTTTGACTACATAGTGACACCCTTTCTCCAAAAAAACAAAAATAGAATGTTTATGGGCTCAGGTTGTGGCGCAGGGGTAGAAGGCTGCCTAGTGCGCAGTACCCCGTGTGCAATCCCAGCACCGGCAGGAAGAAGCCCTTCCTAGATGCCGCCATGGCTCAGATCCCCACCTTCCCCCAGCAGCGACTGCTGCAACTTGCAAAGCTGAGAGGGACAGGGACACAGGGAGGACAGGAAAGGAAGAGGAAAGAAGAGGATGTCGCAGCAGCTCTCTCTGACCAGTGTGTCACTGCACCACAAACATGGGCTCGAGACGCTAAACCCTAAAGCAATGGCATTCAACAGATGTTTGCATCTCCATAACCCTAGCTGTCGGTGTGAGAAATGATAACTTACCTGATCTAGAAATGTCATAATTTAGGCAGTCCCCTTTCCTAAAGTTCCTCACAAGAAATTAATAACAAATGCATCGTGAATCGTGCAAAACCAAAGTGCACTGCTTGCATCCTGACCCTTGATGTCAGAGAACTGGGGAGACGACATGGAAGTGTCTTTAATTGACAGTGAAAGGACTCATTTATTCGACTATGATGCTTTACCAAGAAGAGTACAACCAGTACCACCTTTACGAAGTGAGGTTGAAAACCTTCGATCACAGTGAGCAAGAGGTTGTGTCATTCAGAGGTGACCTCTGTAACCAAAGCCACCCAGGCCAAGCTTCATGGTGCACAATTCCTGGCTGTGGGAACTCATGACCCGGCCCCCGAATGTTCGCACCTATCCATTGGACCCTTGGGGGCGGAAGGGGCGGAGTGGCAGCAGACATTTCCATCCTCTCCCATTCCCATCAGGGAGGCTTCTGCTTCCCCATTTGTCTATGATATTTCTATTAACCAACTCCCCTTCACCCCTGCCCCTGCAGTATTGGGGATTGAAACAAGGGCCTTCATGCCAAGCTCCATCCCCAGTCCATTTTCTAAAAA